>JAUMHI010000039.1:239529-258688 GCA_032359435.1 Enteromius unitaeniatus | reverse complement strand
TAACTATATCCCTGCATTTATCACATGTGAAACCCTCATCGCCGACAGAGAGAGATAAACTGTACATGTGGCATGACGTGCAAGCGACAACAGAGGGAAAAGCCAAACTCACCGAGATTGATGGATTATTCTGTTACCACTGTTGTTTGATAAACTTGTGAAAAACGGAGCTAACGAGAAGTGAAACAATAATTTAAATGGAGCGGGAGAAAGCAATAAAGAGGAGACAATGCTAGAAAAACAGTATTAATATCCGCGAGTGTAGCGCGAGGGACGCGAAAGATACTCTAACCGACAGATAAATGCTTATAAATGCAAACAGATAGGTTTGATAAATACTATAGGAAATATCGAGGCAGGTAGGTTGTATATTTATCACTATAAACAGCAGCTAGTAATAGACAGAAAAACAAAGCTACGGAGCAAGAAACACGGCAACTCACAGCAAACTCTCAGCAGGCAGGAGCAATTGAGCAGGAGGAGCCAATGTAATTTTAATTAATCACAATTAATTGTAATTATTTATGTGTGTATATTATATTATATATATATATATATATATTTCCCTTAATGAGCTGATATGCAACAGAACAGATGCATTTCTCTGTGTCAGGAAAAAAGAAAACTCACACATCAACAGTGGCATCCAGAAAGTCATATATTTCTTGCACCTGCTGCCTCAGCATACACCTGATCTTTCTCATTATCATGCAATACAACATCTGATTCTGTTTCAGCAACAACTTTCTCATCTTCACCATCATCATTAATGCTTTCAGACTGTTTGACAACTTTAACATCACTCTTCTCCATAACAGCAGACAGCCCATCCTGTGATCCATTCACTAACATGCTCTAGGCCCAATGGCTTCACTGCTAGCCCTAGCTATATGTGGGCATGTTAATCTTTTATGGCCAACATTCCCGCATTCAAAGCACTTCAAACTCCAGTTATAGCATAAGTCATGTAATCCTTTCCTTCATGGAACACTCTAAAAGACATATCCAGATACACAAAGCTGACACTAATTATTATGTCCAATCTCCTCTCCAACATTCAGCATATTATTTGTTATTTCTGAGAAAGGAAATTAAGTATAGTAAAGCGGAAAACCCCACCAATCACCCTGAAAGCTCACATTACACAATCAGCACAAAACTCACATACATAAATTAAAATATTGCAAACGCCAGGTCGTCATTGACAACTTCACACAGAGCACTCTTACAGCACCTAATCATTTCAAAACACATCTCCCATAGTTTTATAATACCGAAAATCAATCAGAATTCTAGATTTCACACGATTTAAAAAAAACTGTAAGTCACTACTTACATTTTGTTCAATCTTAATTTTCCAAATGCATAATTAGGCCCAATTAAAACCAAAGTACTGTTTTGTAAAAAAAAAAAACACCCTCCAACTCTTTAAAATCAGTCAATAAGTGCAAATCTGGAAAGGAGTCATTACAATTTGGGGCAATTAAACCCTCAGTATATTCACGCAGCAACTTAGCTTCTTCAGGTTTAAGAGCAGATTTCCATTTTTCCAACAATTTATCTACTATGCTTTTTGACTTAACCCCCAAACAACTAGTGACTGCATCAACATTCTCAAAGGCCAGTCCAGCCAAGTCAAAAAGATGCTCAAAAGTCCAAATTCCAGCCTTAATAAGTGTCTCGTTTACAGAGGGGAAAATCCCCTCACTTGGTAAGTCCATGCACAATCCATAAATCAGCGGTTCTTGGAGCACCCAATATAAAGAAGTCGTAACATCATGTCTTTGTACTTTAAACAGAGACCACACTTTTAATAGATTCCGATAGAAAATTGGTAGCTTAGACAAATCCATCTTTTGCGGATCCAACAAAAATAAAGATCTCTCAAAGTTCAAGTCTCTGAATCCTCGCAAGATTGCACAAGCAGCAAACATCCAACTTGAGTCCACTTGTCCAGTAAGCAACCTTTGAATTAATTGAATCCTGAAGGCTGCTATTCTGCTCTGTACATGCATTAAACCGTGTCCTCCTTTTTTTGGGTAGGTACAAAACAGATCTTGATACCCAATGCATCTTGTCCCATCTTTGTCAAGTACTTGCAACAAATCCATACTGACTTCTGCCCAGAAAGTCTTATAGGATTCAATCGGCAGGTCATCAGTACCAGGCAATTTATTGTATTCCATACTTTGAAGTGCCTTTTGTATCTCTTCAATAGCTGGGTCTGACAATAAAACCCCATTCTCAGAACGCAAGTTATAAACAAACCTCTTTTGCTCATTCTTTTTTTCCAAATTAAAAAAGAACTTTGAAGGTGCATCCATTAATTTGATATTTTGGAACCTTGATCTGACCAATGCTCCTTGTGCCACCAGACCCAATAAGTTCATTAAAGGGTTTTTTTTATCTTGAAAGCTCTTTATAAAACAAGAATCGCCTAAGGCAGTGGTTTCTAAACTGGGGTGCGCGGCAAAGCTAGTGTACAGTCAGACGATTTTTATAGAGATTTGAAAGAAATAATGCCGCGCCACCCGACTGTGACGATCAGCTGGATATGCCAGAAAGACTTTGGATGGCACTCCAGCTCTCTCTTTTTGTCTCCCAAATTAATAAAAGAAGAGAACGATAAAATAACGCTATTAACCGGTTAATTGCAATTTCAAATTAACGTTTCTGTTCAGAACGATTAAAATTGATTTTGTTTTCTGTTTTTGTTCCAGTGAAATGTCATTTGTTGTGGTTTTCGTTTTCGTTCCTTGAACCAGTTCAGAGCCCTGGCTGTTACATATAAAAAAAAAATACAGTCATTTTTATGTTTTTTAATGTTTTACTCTAAAAGCGACTAGTTTATTTAGTAAGTTGGCACACTGAATTTTAATAATTACATTTCAAATAAATCCTTCAGAAGTTGATTTGCCTATATTATTTGCAAATCGGGGGTGCTTGAATTTTTGTAATTCTGCAAAAGGAGGGCCCTGACGAAAAAGTTTGGGGACCACTGGCCTAAAGCAGGCACCCTTATCACATTAAAGGTGTAATGCTGGCACAATTGTCTAATTTGTATCTTTGCAAAGTCCCACCACTGTTGTATAGATTGAAAAGATGCTTTCCTAGATCTTAAACCAATCCAGAAATCCTTAAAGACATCTTGAAAAGAAAACCAACAGGAATCATTGAGCATTCATTAAATAGATTTTATGAATATAAGCATCAAGATAATCTATCTAACCTGGCTAATGATAGCATATTTTCATGAACGTGAAACCACATATACTGTCTTTGCAAATGATTAAAGTTCCTCCATACATCTGCAACTTCATTAGTATTCATCAATTGTACAAGTCTCCTACGTGACGGCATATGAGGTTCCACGTGATTTCCATCTAATTCTATCAGAGATGTTTTGGATCCATTTGCGGTTGAACTGATTTAATTATAATCATAGCCAGGCTGTTCAGGCTTCCACAAACAAACAAAAGGAGACAGGCAATTGGTAATTGGAGGTCGTGGTACACAGTCAAAAGTTCGTAGTCAGGCAGCAATACATTCAAAACAGGTTAAGCAATCCAAGTCAAAAAGGCACAACAAGGCAGGGCAGAAAAACACTCAGAGCAGAACTCAGTATACAGCTCTAACACCTAGCAATCAAATTACAGGTGAGACTATAATTTATAGTTAGGCTAATGAGCGATAATGACCGGATTGATAACAGCTGTGATTGAGAGGTGCATCATGGGAGATTGAGTCCCGCAAGTGATATGGAGTCCAATGTCCAACAGCCGGAGTGATCTCAGGTAGAGATGGAGGCCCCAGTCGGCAGTGATCGTGACACTACAATTAAAATCCACACCTAAAATCAAAACATCCTCTGTATTACAATTTGCCATGACATCAAAGTATCTAAAAAAACATAATTTCAATTGCCCTTGTAGGCACATTTTTGGGAAAAAAAAACAAAAAAAATGTTTTTTGAAAAAACGCTTTTTTCCTTCCCTAGCTCCATTTACGCTAAGCGATGCAATGCATATTTCTCCCATAAATAAGGAAAGCCAAGAGAAAAATAAAATTAAGCCCCACATAAATGTGCTGATTATTTTTCTGTACTAACATTAAATTCTGGATTGGGTATTAAGATTAGCAAGAATTTTCTTATAACGGTACACTTCTTGATAGCTAAAACACCCTTCATTCCTATATATTCTCACTTTATCAATGAACTGAATCACATCCGGAAAATATTGCTCAATGCAAACTTTTCTTATGTTCTTAAGTTCATTTCAGAAAGGATTTAATATCATCTGCACTATAACTCCTACTGGAGAATCCACTTTGCGGCAAACTGCACGTTACACTACATTCTGAGAAGTCACTTTCGCTTTCCGTGTCAGTTTGACTTATATCATAATTATATCATAATTATATATATTTTATCATAACATAATTGAAATCCTCATATCGAACATTTTGAGACAAATCCAGCTCATCAAGATGCTCCTGCAAAATCATATACACATAATGTCTAAAAAACACTACGTGCTTTAAAAGAGGTGACTCGGTACCAGTCCGAATCATCTTTATCGGTGAGACTATTTTACCATAACGTGCAAGCAAGTTGGTCAACACTTCATTAGGGATAAAGGGTGGCACATTTGACAATGTCACTTTTCTTGACGGCGTAGACAAAGTGTGATGATTAGGCTGGATGTGCCAGCTCTTGCCACTGGATGGCACTGCCAGCACCCCTTTGACTCTCTGTGTTTCATGTTTCTGTTCTCATGCCTGGACTTCATCAATGAACTTATATCTCCTCCCCATGTGTTTGTCACCATAGTAGTTCACTCAGGTCTCCGCCCCTTTCATTCATTTAACCTGTTTCTCCACCCCTCAGTTTAATCAATGTGTGTATTTAAAGTCTCAGTTTGTCATTGTCTGGTGCGGTTCATTATATACTGTCTGTGTTGTGTTGTTTTGGGGTGTGGTTTCCCTGTTCAGGGTTCCCCGATTTGGATTACTGTTGTCGACCTCGCCTGATCACGGGTATCTGGTGTCACCTTGCCCTTCCTGGATATTGTTTGCTCCTCTCTCGACTCTTGCCACGGACTCCCTGCTTCCTTGATTCGTGACACAAAGGGAGCACTGGTGTAAAAATACCATAAATCACAATCCCGTTCTGCACTAACTGATTTGCTAGATCAGCTGTCTTCGTGAACACCACACAACAGCGCCATTCATACGGGACACTGACAAAATATTCTTGTGACCAATTTCTTCCCCGACTGCTAGACCACAATCCTCTACACTAGCTGTTGAATCTATTTTCATACCATGACGCCTTGTTCTCTCCTGCTGCCTGAGGCAACCAAGAACCCAACACGTGAGAGCAGGCGCCCTGGCTAAAAGCAACACTCACTCCTCTATTTCCACAAAACACATAACAACAAAAAATAAATCAAACAAAACCAAAGTAACCCAAAACAAGCAAAGATAGAGAAGTATAGGCAAATTCGTACCTCACAAAGTGACAAGACATTTCGCAGTATGTGCCACTGTGGCACGTCCTATTGGATAAGCCTCTATCCATCTTGAGAACTTGTGATTATATGTATGTCCATTCACTGAGGCGTGGTAAGCCGAAATTGCCGCCACATAGACCTTCAGTGTAGAGTGGGCAACCCCTGTTTAAAACTTATATTGCAGAAATTCCAGCACTGTTCTGATCGGGCAGTTAACCAGATCCTGCTGATGTTCTCCGCACCAGGAGACAAAGACATTCCACTTTAAGGCATATAGTTTCCTCGTAGCTGGGGATCTGGAATGGAGGATGGTCTCCACCACCTCGATTGAGAGACCAGCTGCTATGAGCTGCGCCCCCTCAGGGGCCACACGCACAGCTTCCACAGCTCCGGGCGGGGGTGCACCACGGTGCCCCCTGCCTGTGAGAGGAGGTCTCTTCTGACTGGAATCTCCCATGGGGAGCCGTCCACCAGAGACATTAGGTCCGAGAACCACACTCGGCCCGGCCAGAATGGCGCTACAAGCAATAGACTGACCTCCTCCCGGCGCACTCTCTCCAGAACCCCTGGAAGCAGAGCAATTGGGGGAAAAGCGTACAGACGGAGCCTCGGCCACATCTGAACCATCGCATCCAGCCACCACTGTAGGGGTCTCATGTACAGCAGACCAAGAGGTATCAGGTTGGATGCCACTGCCATGAGACCCAACAGTTTCTGGAACTGTTTGACAGTGATCTGCCCTCTCTCACACCTGAGACTGCCGTACGGATCGACTCGATGCGAGCACGGGTCATCCGAGCGTGCATTGCAACTGAGTCCCATATCACACCGAGATAAGTGATTGTCTGCGTTGGCTCCAATACACTCTTTTTGGCGTTCAGTCTCAGCCCCAGACGGTGCATATGAGCGAGGACGACATCTCGTTGTGTCCTCGCCTCCTCCGCTGACTGCGCTAGTATAAGCCAGTCGTCTATGTAATTGAGGATGCGAATGCCTCGAAGCCTCAGTGGCACAAGCGCTGCATCCACACATTTCATAAATGTTCGGGGTGAGAGGGACCAACCGAAGGGGAGAACTCGATATTGGTATGCTTTGCCCCCGAAAGCAAACCTCAGGGATCTCCTGTGTGAAGGTTGAATGGATAAGTGAAAATACGCATCTTTTAGATCTATTGTGACAAACCAATCCTCGGACTTGATTTGCGACACAACCTGCTTGACTGTAAGCATCCTGAACTTCAGTTTCATTACTGAGCGGTTCAGGGGTCTGAGATCTAAAATGGGCCTCAGCCCTCCATCCTTCTTTGGAACAATGAAGTATCGGCTGTAGAACCCGGACTGAACTTCGTAAGGAGGGACCACCTTGATGGCCTCCTTTGTCAGTAATGCGTTTACTTCTTGCTCCATTACCAGAACCTGCTCGATGTGCACGAGTGTTGGTAGTACACCCGCAAAGCGTGGTGGAGGTTTCCCAAACTGAATTCTGTAACCTCCTTCTACAGTTTGCAGGACCCAAAGAGCTACATTCTGCAGAAGCTTCCACTCTGCCAGAAAATGTACTAAGGGAACCAGCCACTCGAGGCCTCTGGTTGAGAGAGAGGAACTGCATGGTTGTAGTCCCGCGAACCATTCCTCGCTGGGGGCATCCACCTCCTGGATCTTTGTCAGGGTACGTGAAAACACCTTCTGAGGGCACTGTAGGACAACAGGTGCCTTGTGCTGAGGCAAAACCCGTGTCTGATGGGGGGGCCGCCCTCTGAAGCCCTAAGGCAGAGACCGCAGGGCTTCTTCTGAGGAGTCCTCTTAGCCTGAAGCACAACCCTCAAATCCTGCTTAGACTGTGAGAACCCCTGTACGGAGCGCCGCCAGTTCTCCCTTTTCCTCCTGTGAGGAGCTCGCTCGGCGACACTCCGCTTCTGCGCTTCCAGATATGAGGAGCCAGTACTCAGCCGGGGCTGCTCCCTCCCAGCAGCCCTGCGAGTTGGAGAGCAGCGAGGGAGGAACCGCTGAAACGCCACCGCCTGTTTGCGTGCCTCCTGGTGTCTGTCAACGACGGTGTTAACAGCGTCGCCGAACAGACCCTGGAACACAAGCGGGGCGTCCAACAGGCATGCCCTGTCTTTTACATCAGACAGGGTTAGCCAGAGATGTCTCTCTGCGGCCACCAAAGCCGCCATAGACCGGCCGATAGAGCGTGCGGTCTCTTTGGTGCCGCGCAATGAGAGATCTGTTCGATCCGCGGCATCGTCCTATAGCCATGCTCTTTCATGCTACAAACATTTCCATAGAAATCTGTAGATAAATGAAAAAGCCTTGCTGAATACGGTTTATTCCCACGATCTCTACACCTCGATGTGGAGATCGGGAAAAAACGGTAGGCTCCTTTTTGAAGGTGGTGGTCGAGACCCCAAATAACGCTCATCCAGTTTACTGGTGCGTGGCTCAGGTTTCACTTCATCGGGCCATTCCAGCTTTAATTTAGACACAGCCCTAGTCACCACTTCCACTAGCTCCTCGTACTGGGGCGATGAGGATGCTTCATCAACACCATGCACCTCCTCATCCGCAGATGAAGAGAGCAACAGCGGTGAGCCACCCTGAGAACGGGAAGGATCCGCAACGCGTGCTTCCTCGGTCTCATGGGCAGCACCAGACCTCAACTCTAAAAAGGAATTTTTTAGAGGATAACTTAGTTAACCAAACACTGCAGCTGTCTGTTAGCTCTTCTCTGTTGGCGCAGAGGGTAACAACTTTGTACTGGTCTTTAGGTTCTTTTGGATAGAGTATAACTCACCAAATCTTGGTTGAATCTTTTGATCTGGAAAAAAGTCTTTTGTTAAGCTTGAAGTTTCAAGTTGAAGTTTTGTTGAGCTTGATGTCTAGATTTAGATGAGAAACTCAATCCGAGTCACGGCACCATCTGTTGTGAAATTTCTTCAGAGAGACCAGGAGAAAGACTTTGGATTTGGAAGCAAAATTCTCTTTATCCAATTAAAAAACTCAGCAGAAAGGCCATCCACGCATGAAGATTTTCCACTGTTCAGCTCTTGATAGCTCAGAGAAAGATCTATAATCTTCATTTTTAAATTCTTAATATTATTTGCTGCTGACAAAAAGCCTTTATCTGTGCTTCTCCCAGATCGCAACATTGATGTATAACTACAACTCGCCTCTCTCCAAGACTTCCAAAAAAGACCAAAGGAGTGCACAAAGATGTGATCATGAAGCAATGTATTATTAAAGTGCCAATGTGGCTTATATGATTTAGGTGATAGAACAGACATAGACATAGAAATATAATGATGATCTGACATAGATGTAGGAAATACAGCTACTAAAAAGTTTTTCCTTTATTACAGTTGTCAGTATAAAATTGGTCTAATCTTGCAGCAGAAACGTTATTTGAGTTATTTGTGATGTATTTATACTGCTTGTTAATGATTAGTTTGTGCAATAAATATCTGTGACTGCATTTGCCTGTGTGTTTTTTATATTGTTCAGAG
The DNA here is from genome assembly GCA_032359435.1 of Enteromius unitaeniatus. NCBI lineage: Eukaryota > Metazoa > Chordata > Actinopteri > Cypriniformes > Cyprinidae > Enteromius > Enteromius unitaeniatus. The sequence continues at coordinate 249,673 of JAUMHI010000039.1, read as the reverse complement.
GTTGGTAGGTTTAGGGCAGGTGTGGGGTTCGGTAAAAAATTGTATTAAAAAACGGAGCAGACGGCGGAGCAGACCGGACTGCAATAGAGAGCAGGGAAAGGTTATTGGTGGCCTCCTTGGCCGAGATCGTACCTGCTTACAGTTCATTGCAGCTGGTCTCTGTCACCGGGGCAAGTCCCGACAAGAGTTCTACAGCCTTGTGGTCAGTACATAGCCTGACAGCACTTTGATGGGCCCTGTGACCGGCTCAGAGCAGGATGACCATTCCAGGACTTTCTCGAGCAAAACCAACTGATGTGCAGGTTTCTGGGGAATGTCTAGAGTTCTCACAGGCAGATGAGAGGTTTGTGCAACCACTGGCAGAGCCTCCCGAGTGTCCACAGAGGAAATTGACAGCTCGGGAGGCTGTGCAATCACCAGCGGTTCCTCCCTTACCTTCTGCAAGCAACGGACACCCCCCAGACTCTATGGTAGGAACCCACATCCCTAGAAGCCGTGCAATCACTGGCGGTATCCCAGGTGAATCAGGATAGTAGACCGACTCCAGCGGATATGGCAACTGTGACTCAGAATCCCTGGTACACTCGGGCGGAGCTGGCCATGGCAGATCAGAATCATTGACACAATCTGGTGGATCTGGCCCAGGCAGATCAGGCTCAGGGACTACGATTGGCCCAGGTGGATCGATCTGGATTGGCCTGGCCTCTCTGGGAAACTGAACATACTATGACTGGGTCAGGTATAGGTTTGATGGTGTATACCGATAGCTCTGGTGGTCGTGCAGCCACCAGCAGGACCTCTATAGACTCTATGGTCGGAGCTGAACTCTCTAGGGGTTGTGAGGCCACTGGTGGAACCTATGGGGTCTCAACAGGAGGCGTGGGAACACAGTGTGTGACCCACACACTCAGGATGTGCGATGGCCATGACAGGCAGCACAGAGGATAAAGGTGAAGTCTCAGGGGAACTTGATACGAGGGGTCTGGGAAGACCAGCTGTCCTCGATGACATCACTGGAGAATCCGCCAAACTAGAGATCAACCTAACTCTTATCCTGGTTGAGAGATTCGGCTCAAGTTGGGCGGTCATTTTGACTGTTAACTGATACTGAATGGTCACCTGGGGCAGTAGATCTCCCCATGGCAGATGGTGACAAAGTTCATAGAATTCCATCACATAATCCTCGATTGAAAGCTTACCCTGGTTGGAGTGCCCTCTAGTGGAGCCCAAGGGAACTCCAGCTGAAAATCATGACAGTGATCTCTCTGTACTTCGCAAAGTTTTGATTGCCCCTGGTGTCATCTCTGAGCGTTTATTTGTTTTTTTGCCTTTTTGCCTTAATGTGTTTGATCTTAGTCTGCTCTTGACCTTGATTCGTGCTGCCTTCCTGCCTTTTGCCTGGATTCTGCATATGCCTGCCTCTGTATACCCTGTTCGCTGTTTACTCTGCCAGCCTGACTTTGATTAATAAACCTGCTCATGGATCCGAATGCCTCTGAAACTTTGTTACAATTATACATTACCATCACTCCATTTTCCTGTTTGATAATGTTCAGTGCTTTGCTACAATCCGCATTGTTAAAAGCGCTATATCAACAAATGTGATTACTTGATTGATTGATTGATTGGCCATTATTTAGCAAAGTCTTTGCTACTGAGCTTGATCCAGTTCAAACCACACTAAGCATAAATAATCAATCCATAAAACGTAATACTTGTGAAGCAGACATACAATAATCTACGATTTTGTTCAGTTTACAGAAGTGTACTTGAGTTTTAAATAAAGTGTTTGTTTTTTTGGTTTTGTTTTAATAGCACAAAAAGAAGTAAATCATATACAATGTCATTTGTGAAACATGGTGAAACAGTTTGACAGCATGGGCCTGCATGACTTTCATTGGCATTAGGTGCCAGTCAAATGGAACAAGGTTGATTCAGTGGCGGTTCGTTGTACAAATAGACCATGACCCCAAAAATGCAGAAAAAGCAACCCAGGAGTTTTTAAAATAAAAAAATAAATATTCTGCAAAGTCTGTCTTTTGATCTCAACCCAACTGAGCATGCATTTCATTTGCTGAAGACAAAACTAAAGGAAGAAAGATCTACAAGCAAACAACAACCGGAGTCAGCTGCAGTGAAGGCCTGACAAAGCATGAAACCAGGCTCTTTCTCAATACCAAGAACGCAGAGAATGGACTTACAGAGACCTGTCGTGCAAAGCTTCCTTGGAAAAATGAACTCGGAAGGACGTGTGAGAAAACAACTTTTCCTTGTGAGAGGGATGTTTGAGAAAATAATAAACAATAAATATAATTTAACTTTACAAACAAATGTTACAACTTATTAAAACATTTAATTCTATTAGATAGCCTATTAATATCATATAATTGTAATGCATAATGGCCCAGTTTCACAAACGGCTTAGCTTAAGCCAGGACTAGGCATTAGTTAAATTAAGATATTTAAGCAACTTTTACAAAACTTATAAGAGAATATTACAGGTGTGCATCTTAATATAGAACAATGACACTGACATGTTTTAAGATATATCAGAGCAAGATCTTTTAATCTGAGACAGCTCAAACATGCAATTTAGTCTGGGACTAGCTTAAGCCTTGTCTGTAAAACAAGGGGTTTATGTTTAACTATGACTATGTTAATATTAATTTTAATATGCCAATAAAATGACTCCTAAAATTTAATATGCTAATATAAATCTCCTCCAGGTACTGTAACTTTATTAAAATTAACCTCCTAGGGCTTAGTGGCCACATACGTGTCCAGCACATTTTAGCACTTATGTTCACAATTGTATTTACTGCTGAACTGGTGGTGTTATGGACACGTATGAAGGTACTTACACTGTGGTGGTGTCAGAAGTTTGTAACACAACAGTCAAAATTCAAAATGGCGGCAAACACAAGGGAAGATTCAAGTGGTAGCGCCATACACAAACGTCAACCACGTAAGAAGTTCTGTCATATTTCATGGCTTATTCTGATTTAGATATTTATAAAAGCTTTGTATAGTTGTCATGACATCCAAAAAAACCTTGCTCTGATGGCGCTAAAAAGCTGTATATGGTCTCAATAAAATAAATAACAATTAAATCACTAAATACATACATACATACTTAAATTTGTTGCACCATGTCTCATTCCACAGGATGGCTAATGCCCACCTCCCAGAGATGATCGGCCTGAAAAATTCAATGCGCTGCAGACAACTAGGCTACACTGGAAGAACTAGAGTGCGTTGTATGACCTGCAAAGTGTTCTTGTGCTTGCAAACTGAGCGCAACTGTGACTTAGCCTTTCACACATAAGTGATGGCAGTGATTCTCAAGTTGTGTTCCTTAGCTCCTCCATGTTCTTCGACTCCATAAAGGTCAATCAATCAGGTGACCTCTGTTAACAGGCCTGGTCCTTCAGTGCTCAGTTATCGCAGCCTTTAACATGTTCCCTTTTTAACATTACCAAGGCAAAATGTCATACTGTTTTTTTGTTCTTTTTCACTACGATGTTCAAAACACATTAGTAGCCTTAATGCAAGAGTTTCTATTTGAAATGCTTTGAATATTTTATATTTTGTTACAGACACACAGTGTTAACCCTACTGTTTTGCAGCATATCAAATGTCCCAAACACTATTTTTAACACTATTTTTTCAGGCAAAAATGTTGTTTTAACTCTCTACTAGTCAAAACATGTTTCGAAAAATATGTGTGCATCTTTTATTAATGCATTAAAAACAGTCAGGAAAAAAAAATTGCTGTGTTCAAGGCAAAAATAAAGATTTTTTCATTCTATCACACAAAGGTGACTTTAGTGTGTTATGGAAATTCGGACCATGAATCGAAAATGCATGTAAAATAACTGTTTGGGCCTTAAGAGGTTAAGCAAAACAAAATTATAAATGTTTGCTTTCAAGAGCCGTCAAGTATTTGCAAAGGATTCTCAACAAATTATATACTATTAAAAATGTCCTTGCTGTTAGTTTCAATGGTACAACACTCTTCAGTAAAAAAAAGTAAATAAATAAAAATAAAAAATAAATATAAATGCCATCATGATGATAATAATCATCATAATTTAAAAAGGGTGGTAAAAGTAACAGTGCATTTATGTTCTACACAATTCTTCACAGTTATTTTGTTTTATTATGTTACACTCACATGCCTCTTGAGTGTTATTTACCCATCAAATGTTTTTTAGAGTTCTTGTCTGGTTTAAATAAAATGATGTAGCATTTAGGAATAAATATGCAAAATAACATTCCATATGTGGAGGCTAAAATGGCAAATATTTCCACTGCTACTGTGAATTTTCCAGGAGAACTAACATAAGCAGGTATGAAAGCAATCCAAACGGCACAAAATATGAGCATACTAAATGTGATAAATTTGGCTTCATTAAAATTATCCGGGAGTTTCCGAGCCAGAAAAGCCAAAAAGAAACATAGAAAAGCAAGCAGTCCAATATAACCTAACACAGCCCAGAAACCCACAGCTGATCCCACATTACACTCTAGAATTATTCTTTCTTTGAAGTATTTAAGATTTTTAAATGGAAAAGGTGGACATATTGTTAACCAAAGCACACAAATAAGCACTTGTATGAGAGTAAATGCAAAAACACTCAGTCTTTGTTGAGGAGGCCCAAACCATTTCATCACATTACTTCCTGGAAGTGTAGCTCTGAAAGCCATTAAAACCACTATTGTTTTTCCCAAAACACAGGAGATGCAGAGGACAAAAGTGATCCCAAATGCTGTGTGACGCAACATACAGGACCACTCAGTGGGCCGACCAATAAAAGTAAGTGAACAAAGAAAACACAACATCAGTGAAAATAGGAGCAGAAAGCTTAATTCTGAGTTGTTGGCTTTCACTATTGGGGTATTTTTATATTTGAAAAATATGACTGCAATTATTATTGTTATAAATGCACCAACAACTGAAATAGTTGTGAGCAAAATCCCCATGATCTCCTCGTAAGACAAATATTCTGTTTCCTTCTTAACACATCCATCGTTTTGCATATTTGACCAGAAGTCTTGATGGCACCGCAGACATGTTACAGAATCTGTTTGAATTGAATGATGAATTTAATAATTAAATAACAGGAGAGAGAAATATATATTGTATGTGTTTCTGTCTTGTTTTCTGTTTATGAATATGGTGATTTAACTTTACCTGTAGTGTTACTGATCTCTCCCTCTGTGCATGGTATGCAGTCATAACAACATATAGGTTTTCCTTTTTTCACAGCCCTCCTTGTGCCAGGGGGGCAGCTCTCACTGCACACAGACATCGGTACCTGTAACAAATATACATTATAGGCATTTCCATTTACTTATAGAAACTGTTATTTAGTAAATACATTTTTATTGTTCTCCTCACCTTAGTGGAATTATTTGGCCATAAAATTGAAGGCATATTGACAGCTAAACGATCTAACCCCAGAAAAGAAGCATCATAAAGCCCAACAGTAACAAATTCATAGTGTTGTTTTTTACTTGGCTGCCAGTTTATAATGTCATATTTTGCCACTGGATCACCATTTTCATCAAAGTAAACTTCCTCACCATCTTTCGTTTTGAAATGCACCTTTTTCAGGTGCTTCAGAAACTGAAGGGGGAAAAAAATACAAAATGTTCACTTTATAAAATGTTTGACATGGCAAACAGTACATCTCAACAAAATGGCATATATACAGTACATATAGTGCAAAAAATTAATTGTTGAATGTACTGTGTCCTATGTACAGCCTTAGAGAATTTTGATAGCGGTATATATAAAATAGTGTTAACCCACTGTTGACGGATCCGGCTGATTATTTGAGACACACTTTTCTTTGCATCCCAGTAGATCATGAAGTGTATGAGCAACAGCATACACTCCTTTATACACATTGCTGAAGATGGGCATGAGTGACATGTCTGTAAATAAATTTTGCACTTGAGACAGTTCCTCATTGCCAGTACATGGAGTTGTGGACACAGAATCATTCTTAGTTGAGTATTTACACTGAAACAGGGCTTCCCAGAACTCAGTAAAAATAGCACCTCCCGAAGCCTTCAGTGGTTTTATATCTAGAATGAATTCTTGCAAACCTGTCACTTGTGTTTTGGGTATAGCCAGGCCAATTGCTCCTTGTAGAATGTGGTGCTTATCCATACTGGCAATGACTGAATCAGATATCCAGGCTTCGGTGCCTACCCACTGGTATCCAGTAATATTGTATTCAACAAATTTATGCAGCAGAACCTCCAAGTCCCAATGAGCAAGAAATCCCACAATCACTCTTGAAGTAGAGCTTTTGATCTGCTCAATTATCCTTATTACTTTATCTTCAGGGTAGGTTCTGAAAAACGGAAGAGAATATTCCAAACAGATACCCATCTGTTCAGCCACCTTTGTAAAAGTGGCCATTCCACTATTACCATAATCATCATCTGTTCTTAATGCTCCCACCCAAGTCCAGCCAAAGTGTCTAACAAGTTCTGCCAGTGCTCTGCTCTGGTAGTGATCACTTGCAATAGTTCGAAGGAATGAGGGATATTTTACTTTGTCACTAAGGCATTCACAGGTAGCATAGTGACTGATCTAAGAGATTAACATACACAGAAGCAATATGATGTTTAGACAAAACATCCAATGTAATTACATTAATTGCATTCAGCAGCATCTATTATTTATTTAAAACAGTTTGTAATGTTCATATAATTTTGAAGCACTTTATTATGATAAATGTAAATTGTGACAAAAAATCATACCAATGGAAGCTTGAATGGTCCAATACTCTTTGATATCGCCATGCACGCTGATGAAGTTGTGTCCCCAATAATAGCTTGAACTTCAGCGTGCTTTGTGCAGGGTCCTTCAACAGACATTTTTTCATACCCATTTGCAAGGGCCATAGCTGCTCGAACCCCAACCGCTACTGATCCACATGTGTCATAGACCTTGTAGCCTAATGAGACCCCAGGTAGCAAAGTGGAACTGTTATTAATTTCCTCTATTGCGAAGAGCATGGATTGTGCATACTGGAAGTCTCTAAAATTAAGACTTTAAAAAAAAACAAAAAAAAAAAAACAGAATAAATCTTTTTACATAGCACTTGTATTTACAAAATCTTGTCGTGCAATTTATTTGCTCTTACTTACCTGATGCACTTCAGTGGAGGTGGCGTAATAGAATATGTCAGTTGCCTGATTTCCCAGCTACTATGGAAAGAGAAAACCCCTCCAACTATAATATCCCCATCTTTCCATAGCTCAGGGTGTACGGGCTCTCCTCGCAGAGTACAAACAGTTTTGTTAGCTTTAGAGAAGGTCATGATGGCTATTACCATATGTAGCAATGCAAACAGTGACTCCATCCACCCATTTAATAGATACTATCATGTGTCAATTGAGTCAGTTCTGAGATTTCAGCTAATAGAAGGACTTTGAGATTTTTATAGACATCTTGTAATCTGCAGGGAAATTACACATGTTGACCTCATTTGAAGGAGGTGCTACATTTTGCCTGATCAGAGTGTGTTGCTGCCCTTTTGTAAGCTGTAGCCTTAGGTTGGTACCAAGGTGTGTGTCTGTGTGAAAATGTTTGCTTATTAAACATTTTTAATAACTTTTAATATTTTTCAGCTGTGTGAGGACACAGTTGTATCGTATAAGTGTTTGAGGCTGAAGGTTACTGCAAATAGCATGGATCTAGCCATTTTAAGTAGGTGTACACATATCATAAAGACAAGTTTGACACATGCAAACTATAACTGATTTGTAATAATCTATCTGACCTGTAGAGAACAGCATGGACTTAACCTCATTCCAAACTCAAGATCAACTTGAAAAGCAGGCAGACCTCCTCGACCTCAACCCTACTGATGATGGAACTTACAGTATGTCACGCATATTAATGAATAAGAGTATAGAAGTACAATAGTATATATAAGTACAAAAAATAATTTGATAAAGAATAGTGATAACATTTCACTTTATATTTTATTCTTTTTTTAAGGGATGCAGTTTTGAGTCTTGAATTGATAACCTGATAAAACATATGAAAATAGTGAATTTTCAAAATAATGAAAAATAGAAGTGTGTCTATTTATTTTAAGATTTAATTAACCTGCTAAGCAGTACGGTCCCACATATGGGATTTTTTTTTTCGTGCCCCTAGAAGTACGGTCACACATATGGGATTTAAAACGTTCACTGACATCGCATAACTGCCAAATTCAAACTGGGCTTTTGTGTGTTTGCTGGCACTGAGCCAAAGAGAGACACGCACAGTGCTTGTTATATTATAACAACTGTGCAGTGTTCTTACAGAAATCTGTGTAAGCTACAATAACAATCCATTCAAATTTAATTTGCCAATGTGTTTTATTCAGATCAGATACACATAGTGTAAGTAGCTATAAAGTTAGTAGTCTCTGAACTGCAGCGTGAAAAAACATGGGGGTGCCCATCTTATGTTGCAAATTACTTATGTTATTTATAAAGGTGTTTAATCGACGAAACACTCATTTGCACATATTTGCGAATTGGAATATCATATCTTTGATTACATGGTAAGCAAGTTTGTGAATATTTGAAATACAAAAGGAAAAACAAAATAAAAGCGATCAATCCATCATGCAGCATTATTATGGTCGGGGTGTATCACATGACAAAGATGACACTTCACCATGGAAACAGCGAGGGTAAAAGTTATTAGCTCAATTATGTTGTTTTATTTTGGTGAAGGAATTTTTCTTGCTGTAATTTTGAGTGGCTCAGTAGTGCGGCATGTAGTATTACCACAGATATAATAACGTAGTTGCTACAGTTTTTGAATTCCTCTCTGGTTGTGCAGAAGAGTACAGCTTATAGTTTTGTGGATAACTGCATACTAACACTGTGAGGCATGATGCTTTGTTCAATGAGCAGTAGCTCTGCTAATGCTAGTGCAGTATTTTCCAGCATTTATAAAAGCATTTTCTTTTTGGAGCAGTCTAGCTGGGTTTGTGTGTGTGTTTTATTTTATTTTTTTCTACTACTGACCCAGCTAACAAAAAAGGGTCCCCAGAACGTCCCCTAATTGGCCTTAGCGAACATCCCCTGAAGGTCAGCGTGTAGGGTCCCTTGCTACAGCATTACCAGTAGTAAAAATCAACCAGTTTTACTACAATCACCATGGTTTAACTGTGACTGCTTCTGCAATACCATGCTAACCACTTTAAAAGTAACCGTTACTACAGCATTTTCAGTAAAAAAAACATAGTTTAACATTTAATGAGGAGCACTCTCCACCTTTTCATGGCATAGAGAGGGAGTCCCTTTTGCAGCCAAAGGGTGTCTTTCCACAGGTGCAGTGCTGAAACGCAAGCTGTGTCTACTCTGAGCTTTTTGCAGTCAAGACGCCAAGCTCGTGGCGGTACCCATGCTTTTAGACAAACTGCAGGGGCCCCATATGCAGGAGGCCTAGCTGCAAGACCGGCGAGGCTGCTGACATCAACCCGAGCATCCTTTGGAAAGCTTTCAGAGTGCGCTTCGGGCCGGGCTCGAAAGAGGCTGTGCTCACTCGAATGTTTGCGGCCCGCTCTGGTGAGAGCGCTGCAGTCATTCGCTTTGAGTCTATCACTGTTCCCAGAAAAACTGTTGGCTGGGGGACAGTTTGCTCTTTGCGTAGTTTACTCTGAGTCCCAGGTGATGCAAATGGTTGAGTAATATTTGCCTGTGCCTCTCTGCTACTATCCTCGAGCTGGCTAAGACAAGCCAGTTGTCCAGATAATTCAGCACGTGGATTCCCATTGCTTTTAGAGGGGAAAGCAATCCCCTCGAAGGCGAATCTCAAGAATGGCCTGTGATGGGGAGATATCTTAATATGAAAGTAAGCGTCTTTCAGGTCCAGTGAAAACAGCCAGTCTCCTGGCTGGATCTGCAAGAGGATTTTTGAGAGAGTCAGCATTTTGAAGGGCCGTTTGAGAAGGGCGCGATTTAAAATCCTTAAATCTAAAATGGGCCTGAGCCCGCGTCTCGCTTGGAGCAGGTTAGCTGTGCAGCGCAACTTACCATGTCAATGAACACCAATTGAAGCCGAGTTTCTTTCATGGTACCTAAAACTCAGGATTGGTGCAAACTAATCCTAAACTTA
>JAUMHI010000039.1:189478-210589 GCA_032359435.1 Enteromius unitaeniatus | reverse complement strand
GACTACAGAGACCGTCTCTGCATTTGATAAATAAAGTTTAATACTCGTCATTATACTTTACCATTACTCTGTTGTTCAGTGCTTTGCTACATTCTGTATTGTTAAAAGCGCTATATAAATAAAAGTGACTTGACTTGACAACAGTACAGATGTTATGATCTAGTTGTCAGCATGGCTGTCTTTTTGGCACTCCAGCAGTAGAATTATTCTTTGTGTTCTGTTTTATCCCTGGACTTTCTCATCAATGAACTCATGTCTCCACCCCCTTGTATGTTGTCATAGCGGTTCATTTAATCTCCACCCACTGACCTGATTTGTATGTGTACTTAAGTTCTTTGTTTGTTTGTTGCTGATCATTGTGGTGTTTACCCCCTTTGTAAGTGTTCTGTGTTTCTTTGTTTCTGTGTGTATTCTGGATTTACCGTTGCCGACCTGGTCTGTTTTTGTTTACTGCTCTTATCTTTGCCCCTTCTAACACTGTTTGCCTATCGCTCGACCCTCTGCTTCATCCTAGGATATTCCTCTTGCCTCTGTCCCTGACATCCTCATATGCTGTGATTGACACTGCCTGTTTTGTACTCTGCCTTGTGAGTTTACTCATTAAATATTCTGCAAATGGATCCGAAAGCATTCAGTCTCATTCATGACAACAGCTGACTGTAAAAAGACATTCTGACCATATTGTATAAATATATATGTTGTGTTTCAATTTGCTTTATCAAAATTATGTTTGTTTCTGTCCATCTACAGATAATTGATGTATTTTTTTTAACTGAGTGTTATACATCCCAAATGCTTACAGTGAATAAAACAAACAATAAATTAATATTTTGGTTTCAATCTTGCTTTCGTGTTTACCATGACTTTTGCAACATCTCTCTGCCAATTATTTTCATGTACAAAATGCATACAGAAGAACTTTAGGTTCTTTTCAGGGAACTCCCACTGCGTCTGAAGACGCTATGGGAAGGCCTTACTGCGTGACGGCTCTGAATCTGCTGTACCAACATCCAATAAATGGGCACGATGTCGTCATGTGACGTGAGACCAGGAAGTATATAAAGCACATAGTGCCTGCCAGCGTTAGCTTTCGGCTGTTCAGAACACTGCTCATCCACATTGTTTGTTTGTGTGAGTTTCAGAAGGGTGAAAAGTCCTATTTCCCCTCCCTTGAGTGTGTTGAAATAGTTTAAAAAGATAGAGTGTTTGAAAAGCCTCTCGTTAGACTTGCTCCTCCACATTGTTACTCTTCTTCCCAGACCTAACAATCACCATGTGTTTGTTTGCACCGACAACACAGCGGTGGTCTTTATATCATTCACCAGGGGATTTAGCCACTGTACAAACTGGCTCAGATCCTCCTGCAGAGTCAGGGATAGATCCTCTCATTGAGAGCTGTGTGTATTCCTGGCCATCTGAATGTAGGAGTCTTGTTGAGACAAGGGCCGAGGCCTGGTGACGACATGCTTCACCTCGAAGTGATGAAGCAGACTCAGAGAACCAGTTATTAAGCAGAGGGGAACCTCTTCGCGAGTCATTAGATCGTGCAATGTCTCCTCTAGTTCTCTCCAGCTCCTCCAGCCCAAGCACTGGGGTTAGATGCTATGGTACAGTACGAGGCTATGGCTGTACAAATTTCCCCCCGATTGTTCTGCTCCCGGGAGTTCTTTTGAGAGTGCGCCGACACAGTGTTTGCTTGCTATTAATAGCCCCGTTCAGGCCGGGCCGAGTAGAATTCTCAAGCCTGATAGATCTCTTAGACGGATGAGAGATTCCCATCAGGAAAGATCTCCTCTCACAGGCAGGGGGCACAATACTTTGCCCCCGCCGAGGATTGTGAAAGCTATGAGTGTGGCCTCTGAGACGACGCAACTCATGGCATTGGGTCTTCCAGCTGACAAGGTAGAGACTGTTCTCCAATCCAGAGAGAGAGGAAAGTGTACTACCTTAAGTGGAAGTCCTTCACTTCATGGTGCAGAATTCCGTGTCCATTGGTGGATGACCCTGTCGACTGCCCAGTTGCGACAGTCCTTGAGTATCTGCAGGCTTGGTTTTCTTGGTTTCTGCGTGTGGCGGCTATATTGGCTTACCACTCACTGTTCGATGGAAAGACAGTTGGTAGATACCCCTCATAGTACAATTCCTCCGCGGTGCATTGAGGTTGACAATACCAGTACCCTCTCACGTCCCTACATGGGACCTGGCTGTAGGTGCTAGAGGCTCTGTGTGAACCACATTTCGCTGTTCTTCACAGCAGTTGAAAGCTAACGCTGACAGGCACCATGTGCCTTATATACCTCCTGGTCTGACGTCACATGACGACGTCGTGCCCATTCATTCATTCATTCAACTTTGTTATTTAGATGACTTTATATATCTATGCAAATATTTATTTTTAATAAAAATATTAGAGGTGTGTACAGATTTAATACAAGTAATAAATTAGTTCTTGTATTTAAAGTACACTCTTTTAAGCATTAGTTTCTCAAATGCCTTTCCAAAGCATGTGCTACATAGCAAAGACAAAAATATGAAAAAAATAATAATAATACACAGCCCTCATTCCTCCTCTGGGAGCTAGCTCTTTGTTTTAGGGTAGGGGTGGTGATTGTGTGCACTTGCATTTATGCTGTTATTTATTTTGCTAAGTGTACGATTGCTAAAAGATTTTTCAACACTGACATTTGGTATCGCCTCCAGGAATCACAATTGATGTCTGTCCTCTCTTAAATGAGAACAATAAAGAAGAACACAACTCATGGTAGTGCCTTACCCAAAAAAAAAACAGTAAGCTGTCAGTGTGTGTGTGTGTGTGTGTAACTGCAGCACAATAAAAGTGTATGGCAAAAAAAAAAGAAAATACACAAGGGCATAGAAGGTGAAAGACACAGAAATACAAAAACGAAAGAGAAGAACAAAGAAAAAAAAGACTTGGTAGAAATGAATTACAAAAAGAGTGAACATTTCAGTTTGATGATCCCTGTAATCCTGTAAGAGGTCTTGTTTTAAAGAGAAAAAAAAGCAAATATTTGTGTGTCTGAAAATCTCAGGAGCATTCTATAATGGTGGTATTCATATAAGATTAAATGATTATGTTCACATCACAATACATAATGAGATAATCACAATGTTGATTTGGCCAAATTAGGCAGCTTGTAAATAAATCATTTAAAATAATAACAATCGAATGATTTGTTTTCACATTTGGCAACCGTCAATTGACCTCATTCGACAAAAAAGATCTTCTCTTTGGAAGCTGGGTAGCTAAACATTTCTGCCACTAACAAACAAACAAACATTATTTGCTGTCACACAGTGTACAGGAGGTTGGGTGTAGCTGTCATTGATCACTGCACTAAATACAGTGCATAAGTGCATTGCAGTATGTAATCTGAGGGTGGTACAGTATATTTTGATGGGTTTTTGTCCCCCCATGTACCTGACCCTGTTAAGCGTATTCCTGCAGCACTATTGTCACAGCAACTGCTGCACCATCATTCGCCCTGCAGATTTGTTGTCGCCATAGCAACATCCTCTGTAATTACTTGCAGTCTATAGGCCGCTCACTCAGCAAAATGATAAAAGCAAGAAAGAAAGAAAGAAAGCAAGAAAGAAAGAAAGAAAGAAAGAAAGAAAAAAAATCTTCTCCTGAATGGTTAGACAGATAAGGGCATGTGTAAGGAAATAGAATCTGATTGGCTGTGAGTGAGATCATCCGCATATTAAGAAGGTTCTATCATAGTTTTGTTTCTGGCAGCACGACGGTGCTGAATTTTAATAATGGGTGTCTGTCTTCCTCTGAAGGTAAATGTATCCACCCCTCCTCTAACTGCACTTACGTCATTGAGGCTGAAGGAGAGATATCTTAGTACTGCACACACTAGTCATGGAATGGAATACAAATGAACTGCTGGACAAAGAAAATTAACCACATTGGACCTTGGTGCTGGCCTTTACCAAACAAATGGTTTGCCACAGGTTTGCCACATTTGCTTAAAAATTATCAAATAAAGACACAAACTGTGATTAGTTAATTTTATTTACACTAAAACTATGAGACACACTACCATTAATAAGAATGGCTGACATTTAAGAAATTGTTGTTATCCACTAAAGCATCAGAAATATTTACAAGCCATGTTCATAAATATATTAACATTTATCATTACAATCTTTTTAATATACTGTTGTCCAGAGTACAGTGTGTCACGATTTCATGCAATTATAAACAATTATAAAACAGCCAATTCATATATATTTATACAATATTTTACTTTCAAAATTATTATTAGAGATAAAACAGAAACTGTGCAGCCATCAGCTACAGTATTCCACTCATTCTCTACCATAGTAGAGGAAGAATTTTATAATTGGGGTGGCTTCTGGGGCTTCAGCCTCGAATGTTTTTTGCCCCAAATGTTTTTTTAAAAGACCCAAATCTTTTGGGTTTGTTAATAGTTTTGTAAAAAAAAAATCTAGTTTTAAAAACAGTTCAATTTCACATCCCACAGGATCAATTAAATTATATCAGCTGTACTTTCTCTTTCTCCTCTCGGACAGCAAGTTCACGTGACGTCACACACACTGCTGTCCTACATGGCTATGCCTCCTGTCAATCACTCAGATCTTCTCATCTGAGACGCCTAAGCCGTAAGGAAGTAAGGATCTTCCAGCATCGTAAGATGCACACATTTAAAGGAACTGTAAGAAACGTATTGTAATAATCATAAAATGTCTCTATTATGTTCAACAGCATTAAGAAAACATGTTAATTTCAAGTTCTCATATCGCTGACAGCAGTAGTACAGCCTGGATATTCTCATTTAAAAAGTGCAGTTGCAGAACTCAACTGATGTTTATGTTGACATGTTTTGTTTTGGCCTGAAGCACCACCCTCCATCTATCTCCCAATCACAAAGTCAGTAGTGTTTCGGCATCCAGGTTGCCTGCTCTGCTCTGCGGCTGCAGCAGCTACTAAAAAAATGTTGAGTACATTTCGAGTACGAAACCTAAAAGACCTTGTGCGTGACAAAGTGTGAAATAAGACATGGAATAAAAGCGGAGAAGAACTTGAAAACAGACGCCAATGTTGCAAATTTTCTCCTGGACAGGTAAGACTCATAATTTACTTGTATTTATAAGTGGGCATTTTAAATATTCACTACATTCGAACAAAGTTGTGCGAAGGAGGAAGTGGGTCATCGAGTTGAAAATGTTTGGGAGACACCGCTCAACAGTATTTTAAAAGTGATTTCAGTACCAGTTTTGGACATTTCTTACATATGGTTCCATTAAGTCAGGAAAATCAACATTTCCCTGGGGGAGCATGTGCCTGAACCTCCCTAATAATCAAAATTTTGGGACCTCTGCATTTACAGAAACACGCAGTCCAACCACATTTGGGCTAAGCCCCGATACTTGATGCTATTTTCCTGTATATGAGCTAAATGAGGCTACTCCATGTGAACGTGAATTAGCAGCTTCCCAAATACCAGGTATTTCACATTGATTAGCGACTTGGCTGCTTTTGCTGAAGTTGAATAAAAATATTGCCCTCCTCTGAGACAGACAGGTAAATCAAATCAAACAAATTGTTTTACTTGTGCCTTTTTTGAACATTTGAGTTTGACTGAGACTGACATGTTTGATCTATTTTGTTCTGCCATTTTAAAATACTGAGGTGTTCAATTTCATTTCTATATTAGTAAATAAAACCTCATAAATAAACAGTTTCTTGTTTTTCACATTTCTTGGTGTTCTTTGAGCCTACATTCAGTACGAGTAAATTTATAATTAATCTAACCATCGTTTCAATCATTACCTGCTTCAGTGCTATTAACGAAATCATTGTTGAAACATTTGCTGTTTCTCAAATCTATAACAAAATTATAAATCAACAAACAATTGCAAAATTATATGAACAATAAATAAAGGTATGTTTGTATACAAAGCATAAATCTTTCTTCAGATTTAAGAGTGGGCATCTGTTTATCATGTTCATCTGATGTTCGCTACTGTAATGAACCTAACTTTTTAATAAGCAGGAGAAATTCCCAATTTTAAAAAATGTACATGCCAAAGTTTTTGCATTATAAGAATGTACAGGGATAACTCGGAATTAAAAACGCTGACTTGTTAGGTGATGTTTTATCATTGAATTCATACAGTTTCCTATTAATTCAATTGAATGTATAGGAACAGTGGGGAATACCGATATGGCGACACGGCGGCTTTACTTTAAAGACGTGATGAGCACTCCAGTTCCCTGTCGACACTTTACTTGTACTACATCTGCTAAGACGCTATGGGAAAAACTAACTAACTGAAGCCTTTTTTAATCGCGCATTGAAAACTACCACCGTGCTGCACCAACCAATGGCCGCGGCTCCTGCCGGAGCTCACATGAGTCAGTGGGGCCGTGTATATATGCCGCTTCGCTGCAGGACTTCAGATTTCTCCTCCTTCAGCGACGTGCAACTTTGCTGTCCTGACTAAAGAAGCCAACGCTGTAGGTAAACGCCCTTGCACCTGGATAACTCCCCTGCCGGCATCAGACGAAAAAGAAAAGTCTAGCATAGAGCTAGCTTCTGATAGGTAAGATCTTAAAATACCTCTCCCCAGCGAGTGAACTCATACATTACTGTCTGGGCTTCCTCACGCAGAATGAATTGCTCTACCTAAGAGCATGAGTTCCACACTGCACTCCCTACCGCCTTCTCTGTTTCCAAGTCTCTCACAAAGCTTGGAGACTAAAACGGCAGAGCCATGGGTCTGTCCATTCGGGTCGAGTGCTGGCAGAAGCCCGCATTCCCATTTTCCCCCTCACTCTTGATATGCTGGTTATTATACAGGACAAATATCACCCCTTTTGAGCAGCTTATCCTCCTCTGTGGTCAGAGCTAAAATGAAATGTCAACCGTTCTTCCCTCTCAGCGCTGCTCGGAGGTTAAACGGTAATCCAAATTCCTAAGATTCATCTGAGCGTGTCTTCTTGAGGTATTTATTTATCACAGTGCGTCTTTTTCTGATGTGAATTCGGTCTCATTCTTCTCAGGACGAAGCGTACAGTATCCGGCATGAACTTCAGGTAAACTCTTGCAGCACAAAAAAACATGAGATTCACTTGCGAGTTCAGTTAAACAGTTTATTAGGAACAATCAAACGGGGATGAACTTCAGGTAAACTCTCCCTGCATTGTTTGTGGGGATGTGGGTGTATACATGCTGCATGCTTCGTGTGGATGATTATCATATCTATTGTGCACGCCGTGCGGGGGCGTACTCGCATTAAGAGATAATGAGGGAGACGCGAAAGACTGGACATTGCGCTGGTTTCATATAAATGACTTTATCACAGAATATTTGTTTTTGATTAGACTGTCTTAGTGTAATAGTAGACATATCAAGTTTTCTACAGATATAACTCTCATGTCTCTTTGTGGAGTTTTTGCTGAGTTTCAGTTCATTTTAGTGACTCATTGTTTACTGTAGATCGTACAGTATTACTGTAGAAATTAAAGTAGACCCTCAATCGAACAGTCATTTGATTGATGTATTGCTCTTATCTGTAAGATCAAAACTCTGACCCTTTACTGTTCTGAATGATGTAATACTGAAAAATATGACGGCGTCGGTCATTTAGTTTCCACTGGAGATGGTTTAGCATTTAAAAATTTTTATATGCTTGAAATGTTTTTATTGCATTTTAGGCAAGTTCTGATGATTTGAAAAAGTTACATTTGTCAAGCATATTTTAGGATCTGCACTGTCGCTGGCCACTTTGTAATTACTTTAAATAAACGAAAACTTATATTTAACAAACAAAAATGCTCCACGCATTTTTCTAAATTAACTTAATAAAAAAAAACTAAACTAAATATTTATTTATATTATTTTTATATTATTTAATTATTTTGCCATTACACACAAAACTGAAGTGTTTTATTAGATGAAACAGTATTAGCTGCTTTGATAGAAGGGGAAAAAAATACGGGCTCCGGCCACTTGCCAGTGCGAGACAGGACTCACAGCGATCCAAGCAGAGCTAATAGCCTCAGACCTGGAACACAGAGGACGACATCATGCCACTCTTTCCACTGTTGGGCCAGTAGCCTTGCAACACTCCTGTAAAACCTGCCCTAAATACACCTTCACTTGACCATGTCACACATACAAGGTTACGCCAGCGAGTGCGAGATCAATTAAATATATCACTCTACACATACTGTATATATTAGAAGCTGTCTTTTAGTATTCATTTACAAACCTGTACACCACACATGGATAATAACTGACCATGAACAGAACAACATGAACAAAATAGAGCTGATTTGCGTCATTTTTTATACGTTAATTTCTTATGTCTAGATGAACAATAAACATTTTGGCTAAAAGTGTGTTGAAACGCAAGCATTACTGAATACGTACCGAGTAAAATATTACTGAAAACTGATTAGTAATGCCTTACACTACTGCGTTACCTTGCGAGGTTGAGCTATCACGGCTGAGCGATATTCATGCGGTGGGGCTTGTGTGTCTCGCTCTGCTGCGTTTGCGGCCCCAACCCTCTCCGTCTGCTTCTCTGCTTGTTCTGCCGGGTGTTTACACACATTTGATTATCAGTACCCCTCTTCTTGAATGGTTCTTGATCTTTTTGGCGGATTTAAGGGAACACTGCCCTTAATGTTATCACTGAAATATGCCCCCTCAGCCCCAGCTGCTGAAGCAAGAGACACAAAGATGTCACTCAAGGCTGGACTACCCCGCAAACTGCTTCCGTCCTCTAGATCGCAACGAGTCATATGTCCCTAAACAGTGACAAAGCGCTCAATATAATAAAACACTTATCCCTTCGGCAGAATGCCTGGCAAGCCATTCCCGGGGTATGGGGATAATTGGGTTATGGGGATAGTAAAAAAACAGTTACACCCTTCAGTTTGCATTAATTGACCTGAAGTTCATCCCGGTTTGATTGTTCCTAATAAACTGTTTAACTGAACTCGCAAGTGAATCTCATGTTTTTTTGTGTGTGTGAAATACATTCTCAAATAACCTAAATACTGAAAATATATAAACTTATTTTGTCCTCAGATTCTTTCTTGAAACTCTCCTCTCTCAGTCACATACCTGTCATAGCTCATTATGCAGCTCATCGTACTCAGGGTGAATTTTGCTTCATGTTGATGCCCAGCCAACAAATAACGTTCCTGGGCACTGTAATAGACTCAATTCAAATGAGAATGTCAATTAAGCCGGAGTGTGCCTCGACCTTCAAGATGTGGCCGCCGCAATACTGGTTAAAGGCGCAGGTACCACTGCGAGGTTGGTGTCACGGACGCGTTCAGCTCAGAATAGATGGAGCCTGCATTGCACCTCTTCTCTTATGAAAAGGCACCCAGTAGCTGCAAAGAGATGTTCCCCTCCAGATTGTGAAAGTGATTGTGACAGACGCCTCCTAGAAGGGGTAGGGCGCGCTGCATGAGGACTCGACGAGTCGAGCATTCACTATGAATACGGCTAAAAATCCTTTAAGAGTGTCTCGGAAAATAGGGGCAGGGTCAGCGGTTACCCACCACCTGGGAGACTGCGGAGGTGCTAATGGAGCAAGGTGTTCCGCTTAGGAGCCTATGAACCCGGACAGTGGGTATGGCTGTCATCAAGGAACCTACGTCTGCAACAGCCCTTCAGAAAATTAAATCCAAGGTACGTGGGTCCCTTCAAAATCATTAAACAGATCACTCCAGTATCATTCTGTCTAGAATTACCTGAACAATGCAGAATCTCACCCACTTTTCATGTCTCTTTGCTCAAGCACGCTGATGTTCCGGAAGGAGAGAGGGACCAGGATGAGTTTGCGACTGCCGAGGCTCACCCCCCTGATAATCGACGGCGAGGAGGTCTACCAGGTTCACGAGATCCTGGATTCCTTGCGCCAGGGGCATGTTCTGCAGTACCTCATCAATTGTGAGGGCCACGGTCTGGAGGAGAGGTCCTGGGTCAATGCACAGGACATACTGGATCCTACACTTACCATGACCTTCCACCGGGACCATCTGGAGAAACCCGCTCCCAGAGTCCGAGGTAGACCCTGGTGCCGCCAGGTTGCTCGATTGAGGTGGCTCTCTCCCCGACCGTCATCAGTGGGAACTTTCACCGGAATACTAACGTTCCTACCCGGACCCATTTTGCCCATGTACCTTGGTGATTTCTGCGACATGTGTTGCACATTATCTCCCCTTTATAAGGGTGGGAAATGCTGCAGGATGTCGCAAAGTTTTGTTTGCCAAGGTGAGAACTCTTAACATTCTTTTCTTGTATTTTCGGATTGCCTTTGTGGATTACCTAGACTGCTTTTTGACTAACGATTCTTACTTGATTGATACTGTCTTGTCTTGTTATCCCTGTTTGCTTGTCTGAGAATAAACTAACATGCAAATGGATCCGACACCCTCTGAGTCTTAAATAAATTATATTTAGTCTTAAGATAAATAAATTTTCATTTTGGGGTGAGGTATCTCTTTATTGTAAGCTAAATATAATGCTACAATCATCACTTTTTGTGATTAGTTAATCTTGGCAGACAAGATTTCAGAACAGTTCCATGTAATAATAATTTTATATAATAAATGAATAAATAAAGTCTTAAAGAAGACAGCCCTTTAAACAGGGCTTTCTATTTTATTAATCCTTCTTTATATTTTTGGTTTCATTTTCTAATTTCATACAGAAATGAAGAAATGTGGTACACTAAACATTCTATGCGGGTGTGACACTGTTGAGTCTAATACTAACCAGGGGGCACAAGATTTATGGTGTAGTGCACAACCACTAGATTGCAGGTGAGTACAGAGAAAGAAAAAAAATTTTTTTTTCTTTGTGTTATTCTGGAGAAATACCAGAATTAAGGGGTGCAGTTCTCAGATAACAATTATGCCTATTTCGTAATGTTAAACCAAACTGAACATCTTTCAACTGAACATTTCCCAGGCACAAAAAGTAAAGTGATTTTACTCTATTTTGAATTCCACTCAATTCTGCATAAACAAAATTATTGTTATTCCAATCAGTAATTATTAGGTGCATTTGCAAAGGCAAGCAGCACCATTAATACAATGTTGTGCTACAGACATGCATTACATGTAAAATCATGTGGCTTGTTGGTGTACTATAATTTTCGCCTGGCAGACAATAAGGGGTGACATGTTTTGCACATGCAAATATTTTTTTTTCTTTCAAAAAGGTAACATTCTAGTGTGTGGTGCAGATTAAAGCTTTCCAAAAGTCACCGTTTGCTTGATGGCCACATGAAACGACAAGGATCTGTAAGCATTTTTGCTTGTAATACAGTAAACTCAATAACCCCTCCACACACACTCACACATTCACAGTCACACCTCCGGAAGAACGTGCTGACTGGCAGACTAGTCCACCCCAGCTGGGCTCCGTCTTTGTGCAGAGATGTGGTTGCCTAGCAACCAGGCATAGCAGCTGCCAATACTGAGAGAGAAGAGAGTAGACGCACCTCTCAATACAAGCATCATGCGGCACTTTGACCTCCACATGAAAATCGCTGTAGACAGCATCACAGAATAATGATTGTATAAGTGTAGCAATAAAGCGTAGCAATGTATGGTACTGTATGCCTTTGCCATGTGTCATACAACATAATGTTTCTTGTTTTTTTGTTAAATATTGTTTAGATTTTTGTTCCATCCACACAAATCACATGCAAAGGTTCTGGTAAATAACTGGCCACTCTAAAGCATTTGGAGTTGTTAAAAGCAAAAATGGTGCAAAAAGTGTCAACTTCAGATGCCACACCCAAATTGAAATGCAGCATAAGCACACAAATGGCAGAGCTTGCCATGCCGAAATGCCTGCTAAATGCAGTTCAGTTGTGCAGCACAAGAGAGATCAAAATGACGGAGAAGTAAAAAGCAAAATTAACGACAGCAGTGATTTTTTGTCTTATTTCCAGCCAAAATGTCTGAAAATTCTGAAATCAAGAAGAATTTTCTAGACAAGGAAAAATTACTGTCTGGTTTTTTAGAAAAAAACAAGCTAAAATTAAGTAACTTTTTGCTTAGAACAAACAAAATAATCTGCCAATGTAGTAAGCAAAATAATCTTATTTCAAACAGAAAACAAGATTATTTTGCTTACCCCATTGGCAGATTATTTTGCTTGTTCTAAGAATATTCATTAGGTATCCATAAGCTGATCAGTCAGCTAGAAAAATAAATATGAGGAGCATTTTTTGCATTTTGCGTTAATATTTTTACTTAACCTGTTGTCTACATGATAGAAAATGTAAGAATGCAAGGATAAAATTCAACACGTCCTGTTCCTACCTATGTGGGCAGGTCGTAGCCAAAATAGTAAAATGGTGTCGTTTTTCATAGTTCCCTCCAAACAATATTTAATGTAAGAACTGATGAACGTTTGTAACTTAGCTTTTGGCCTTTCCTATGGCTGTAAAAGGTGACATCCTAAAAACTCTTGACTTGAGGGATTCAGCCGGAAGCAACGAGATCACTGTTATCGGCGTTTAAGTGCATAAGACATAAGTTACTCCAGTGGGACCACAGCAAATGCTGTAATTATCGATATGAAAGAAGAGTGGGTGGGACAGAAACAGCTTGGTTTTAACTCTGTAGAACACTCTAATCCTATAACTTCCATCTGTTAGCATGTGTGTTGTGTGCATCACATTAACACAAAGGGAATGCACTCACACAGCAAAGAGTCTGGCAAACCCTTCAGAGACACAAGCATTAGATGAATAGCTTGAGGTATGTTTGCTTAGCTATTTTGGGTCTACACAAGTACAATTTAATCCTGGAAGATGCAGTGACACATACTGAAAATGTGACAAAAACACATGTGGAGTGATATCTATTCCGTTCTACCATTCTACACACACTGGGAGTTGGGCTAGGAGCTGGATAACGCGTTCTGTATGCGTGCATTACAATAGTCATTCGGATTGATTACAATTAGTATAATCACAAATAACATGGTGAATAGGGGTGGGAGAAAAAATCGATTCAACACTATTCTCGCTTTAACGATTCTGATTATATATATATATATATATATATATATATATATTATATTATATTTTTCGTGCATTTGTCCTCCTGGTCTAGCTTCTATTTTACTATTTTACTTTTATAGTGTGTTGTGGTACTGTGATACTGCTTTTCACCGGACCAGTTAAAAGTCTAGTTGAAAAGTCATGTGGGATGTGCCTTTCTTGTTACTACGAATTATGGGTAGAATTTAAAATTTTCATGTTATCTGAATTTTGCAGGTCAGAGTCATGTTCTTAATAACTCATTCATTGAGATCTCATGGAGTTTGAATGAGCAAATACAAAGAATACTTAAAAAAAGAGTGAGATAAAGGGGACAAGAGAACATTATATAAATGTTAAAGGGGTCATTTGATGTTGCTAAAAATAACATTATTTTGTGTATTTGATGTATTGCAATGTGTTTATGTGGTTTAAGTTTCAAAAAACACATTATTTTCCACATACTGTACACTATTGTTTCTTCTTTAAGGTCTGCATTCCAAAATGGGTAGAACTGTTCAAAGGTCATTGTTCTAAAAAAAAGAGTTAGAATTGTCCCACCTCATACTGTAGCTTCTGTGCACAGCCAGCATAGGCTTCTCTGCAGGTCTTAGGAATCAGTCCTGAGTAAATGTGCTGAACACACTCTAATATTTGGTTTGAACTGTTGTAAATGCAACTTAACCACTGATTTCTAGTTGTGTCCTCTTTTGAAAGCACAATCAAAGTAGTTTCACTTTTTGCAACAAAACAGCATCTCCAAAACATAGCACCGACAGCAGCACTACAGCGACAACAATAGTTCTGCCTTCTTTCTTTTGGGCGGTGTTATGAAAATAAACCCACTATTTGACTTCAAAAATTGGGGGAGTGTTTAAACAAACCATTTTAGGGATGTGTGGACAAGTTATAACGTTTATATTGAATATCTCTTTTGTTTTGAGACTTCGGTCTTTGCAACTTTATCTGCCTTTTCTATGCACTTGTAAAAATCCAAAGAGAAAGAAAAACTGAAATTGCATCATATTATGACCCCTAAATAAACTGAAGGACGGCTACAGTAGATCAGTGGTTCTCAAACCTGTCCTGGAGTATCCTTAGTAATTTAAGAATAATCTTCTCAAAATTGGAGGAAAGGGAATTACAGCTTTTTAATACAGCTAAGTAATTGAACAGTTGACTCAAAAGCTGTTTTATGGACAGACATAGGCTATTCTTTCAGTATTTCTATATCAATTAAACATCTGGAGTCTGGTCTAAAAGGTTTGGAGTCAATTCTATGTGTGCCTTTTGCATTTGGAAACTGTTGCTGATCCATCAGAGAGATAGCAGGAACATATTGGGTGGCCAAATCAAGAATTTGATATATTCTAAGAAAAAAACAATATGGAAATATTTAATTCCCACAGTGTTTCATAGTATATTGATATATTCCTCCCATACCTGTTTGCCATCCAGCGTATAGATCCTTTTCACTGCTCCGCTTTCGAGTTTAATGGCCTCTGTGATGTCAGTGAGCACCTGCTCAAAAGAGTGTGCCGTCTTCTTATTGAGCAGTACACGGACAGCCTTCCGCGGCTTCACTCCACTCCTCATCACTGTCACCAACTTTGGTCGGACAAACTCCTTGTTCTCCCTTTGCTCACCAGCTGTGCGGTTAGCTAGCATGTTCTTCTGGCTGGCTGATGCTTTCACATTTACTGACCAGTTGGGGTTCACATTTTTGGTGTAGTCTACTTTCTTGTAGTAGTTCTCAGATGCACAAACATAGCTCTCACCTGGAGTTGAATAACATAGAAAAAGAGAAAGAATGATCTCAACACTTCATCATATTTGAAAATATTGAAAGGATTCTTTTTTTTTTAAAGAACGTAATTCCATTAAGATTGCATTATAGGATACAGTCACCACAAGGTAAACAGCCTCACAAACATACTGCATAATGACGTGAATGAAAATCAGAAAAAGGTTTAAAACAGGGGTCTCCAATGTGGAGCCCACAGGCAACTGGTTGTCCACATGGATTATTTGGAGTAATTGGGTCACCAGCAAAGACGTTCTATAATTAGAGCTGGAAGATAGATAACATATTAAAATCACTGTAAAAAGTTATGAGTATAATGATGATAAGCTCTGGATGTTTTTAACTAATACAGAATAATCTAACTATCTGTCACAAAGCATGGATGAGAAATTACTTAAGCATAAATAAATGAATGAATGAATAAATAAACAGATGTAGAAATATATGAATGAATAAATAAAAAATTGCTAAAATAAATGCATTCATTCACTCAAAAAATGCAGATATGCATAATGCCTGGCTCACACCACATGATTTTTAGCCCGAATATAGCCCCAATTTTCCCTCCCGAGTATATGAGCAAAAATCTTGTCGAGCACCACGAAAGGTCCCAATGTTTGATGTGGATTTTTTGGTAATGTGAGGTGTTTACCAATGGAACTTTGCACCTCCCGATCTGTCCGTGCATAAATTGGGCCGCCTCTAGCATATCAAACATGTTTGATATATAGGATTTAACTACAGATACAACTACTTTTTTTATTTGGAAAAAATATATATACCGTTTTGGGGCAAAACAATTGATTTTGAGAGGAATAGACGCGGTCACTGTCTCTGTCTTCTGTATACTTCCTGTACACTGCTGCAGCTTGTGCGTGATATTAAAAAATGCCGCTACAAGAATCCTTACATCAGCGTTGGTTGTGAAATCCCATTGGCTGTGTCTTGTGACCGAGTGCGTCATTCTACCAGAAGGGAGAATGTTTTAAGCGTGAGCCATGTTCCAACCAGATTACAAAACTCATGTAGTGTGAGCCCTGCTTAAATGTATGAATAAATAATTTTGTCAAAAATGTAATTTTTAATTGTTATTTTTGTACCATTTGTTTTATATTACATTTATGTATGTACTTCTCACAGTTGGGGGACTCAAGTCACATGGCTCAAATATATTTATAACATACAATTTTTATAATTTAGAACATACAATATTTAGTACTATTTTTAGCATGGCTGCTAACAGTTATATTCTGGCCATAGCTAAAAAGTTATGTGCGTGTCTGTGTGTGTCTCGTGACTGATCGCATCATGCCGTTGTGAAATGCTATTGCTTCTTGTATACTTGTCTCATCTCATCTCATCATTCTACGTGACGGGAGTACCTTTTTGAATGTGAGCATGTTAACGAAGCAGGATAATTTTCAACGATTAAAAACTTATGTTTTACTCTCTTCTTCACATAAATTCTGTTAAAAGAGCATATTTTAAGAGTTAAAAGCATATTTTATGGCGATCAGTGAATTATGTGCAAACAATCACTAAGCAATGAAGAATTAAATATCTATCCTAGTAGTAGAAAAAAATATATTGTTATCAATAACGATAATAACGTGTGTTGTGATGCAGGATTGCAGTGGACAGCTGACTCCTAAAGTTTTTAATATTCAGCAGGTCAGTTCACAGCAGTGATAGGAATTTTTTTTCTTCAACAAGTTTAAAGTGATTTCTACCTGTGACAAAGTGACCTGTCCCTGTCGATTAGCGCAGCACATATACGCCGCATCTTTATGGGCATTTTTACCTTTGTAGAGCCTTTTTTGCACCTTAAGTGCCATTCAGATGTATTTAAATAGTTTAATGCAAGATATTAATGCATTTAACCTGCAGTTACAAATAAATGTTTGATATTTGAATCCTAATAATTTGAATACTTTGAATATTAAAAAAAATCTAAAGAATATACACTTCAAATGTAAAATTAAAAACAGTCAGTAGATGGCAGGAAGTTGCTGTTATTAAGTGTCATTGCGATTGAACTGAATCATTTAAACGTGTTGATTCATTTAGAAACATGGCACTGTCATGTTGCTCAAAGACGCAAAACAGTGTTGTGGCTGTACATGGGACTTTAGTTGATGTTGCCAAAATAGGCAATATCACATTTGTGATTTGTGCAGAAAAAAAATAAACTCTTTGTGTGATATTGATATTGATAAACAAATTTCCTCCCCCCATCTTGAATTTTGAGAGCATTTTGAATTGTATTATACTGAATAATGCCATGAACGCACTCTAACGAGCACAGTCAGTCTAGCTAGTGCTTAAGCACTTACTACAACTACTGTTACAATTTATATGATAAATCTTACTTTTATTGTACATAGTCTACATCAGCACACTTGTTGCTTATGATTATGGGAATTTGCAAGTTTTAGTCTGAAGAAAATTCAGCAATGACTAATATGACGCCTCTAAATTGCCATTGCATAAGCTCAATAGAATTGTTGATGACGCTGTACAAACAAAATAAAAACGAATATGTTACGAATACAATATGAGCAGGTCTAAATTTAATACAGTCATTGAATCTTTTCATTTAATTTTATTTTTCACTAGTGTCATGTAATCACTTCGAGGTTACATATGGGAACTCGCCAGAGAGACAAAATGCCTTTGAGCTTTATACAAAAGGCCAATGAATATTGGCGTGCACTTGTTTGCGCTTAGGTGCACCTCATCACTGTGTGAGTATAAGAGGGCACGAGCGGAATGCACATGCAGACTTTTGCTTCAGAGCTGAAGCCGTTCTGAGCTACTTCAGGAGACCTGCGAGTTTGGAGACAGATACGAGGAAGAGTCCTGCTTTCAAGAGTTCCTGCTTTCCTACTCTCTCATCTGACAGCGTTTGATCTGGGCGGCTGTCAGTGGATCCTGCGGGCTGGTAGCCTTTTTAAAGGCTGGATGCGCCAGTCATCTTGCAAATCCAGCGATCAAAGACCTTATTGAGTGCACAAGCAGCCTCGGGTCCCTGGACAGGTGTCCGACTGCTTTGGCACATCAACTGCCTAGAACTGACGGCAGTGTTTCTCGCGCTGCATCATTTTATTCCCACGCTGCGCCACAAGCACAGTCCGTACGGACAACACGGCGGCTGTTGCGTACATCAACAAACAAGGTGGTCTACGCTCCCGCCGTATGTCTCAACTTGCCCGCCATCTGCTCCTGTGGAGTCACAAGCGGCTGAAATCGCTGTGCGCTATTCATGTTCCAGGGCTTCTCAACCGTGCAGCGGATCAGCAGCGGTAGTCCAGCTGATTTGGAATCACTTCGGAGAGGCCAAGATCGATCTCTTCGCCTCTCCCAAGTCGACTCACTGCCCGCTGTTTTATTTCCTTCACGAGTCCCCTCGGGCGCTCGGCAGGGATGGGCTGGCATGCAGCTGGCCTCCAGGGCTCAAGTACGCTTTCCCCACAGTGAGCCTCCTTGCACAGACACTGTGCAAGATCAGGGAGGACGAGGAACGAGTCCTGCTGGTAGCACCTTACTTGCCCTCCCGGACATGGTTTGCAGACCTCACATTCCTCGCGGCAGCCCCTCCTTGGAAAAGCCCCTGGAGGAAGGACCTTCTTTCTCAGGGGATGGGTACCATATGGCACCCGAGTCCCGAACTCTGGACCCGAACTCTGGAACCCTTCAACTCTCAAAGTATATGTCGCTGCCTTAGCCGCATATCACAACACAATGGAGGGCGCGTACCTTGGAAAGCATCAGCCCATCGTCTGATTCCTTAAAGGTGCGCGTCGGGTGAACACCCCGAGACCACATCTTTTGCCCTCTTGGGACCTAGCGGGGCTGCGGCTGGCTCCCTTCAAGTCACTTCAGTCAGCAGAAATAAAATTTCTGACACTGAAGACAGCGCTTCTCATCACGCTGGTCTCTATTAAGAGGGTAGGGGATCTGCAAGCCTTCTCTGTCGACGAAGAGTGCCTACACGTTATCCTGAGACCCCAGCCCGGCTATGTGCCCAAGGTTCCCACCACGCCTTCCGCTTCCACGGAACCCGCGCTTAACATCTCAGTATTCCCTTCAATGTGTGTAACCTGAGTCCTCCCTGCCCGCAGTCGGTCTAGAGCAGAGTAGCTCCAGCCGGCTCGGCTCTTCAGCGAAAACCTCCATGTGCATTCCGCTCGTGCCCTCTTATACTCACACAGTGATGAGGTGCACCTGAGCACAATCAAGTGCACGCCAATATTCATTGGCCTTTTGTATAAAGCTCAAAGGCATTTGGTCTCTCTGGCGAGTTCCCATATGTAACGTCTCCGTTCCCTCTTTCAGGGAACGTGGGTTACGTTCGTAATCTAGACGTTTTATTGAATAACTTGTTGCTGTCAGGGACAATTTTTAGCGGAAGGATTGCATTTAACGACTTGCTTCAATTTCAATACATATATTTTTAGTTTTAATATTTTTTTATTGTGTGGTAACCGTTTTATAAAATCAATAAGGTACTCCGCTTCACGTCGTGCCTATCAACGCCCTTCAGACGCACCCCAGATCAGGTGTATCAGCACAAAGAGATGATCTTCATCGGAAACCAAAACACCTAGAAGACCCCTGTGGCCCGATCACCGGAACCAAATGCACACAGACACACACACACACACACACACTAAAAGTCCTTTGCACTGAAATGTGCTTAATATTGAACTGGAAAGTGCTGGGCATTTGGCCAGAGGAGAACTGGCCCCAACTAAGCCTGTTTTCTCCCAAGGTTTTTTTTTTCTCCATTCTTTCATGGATGGGGTTTAGATTACAGAGACCAACTCTGCATTTAATAAATAAATAGTTTAATCACGTATACAATACCATCACTCTATTCTCCTATTTGATAATGTTCAGTGCTTTGCTACAATCTGTACTGTTAAAAGAGCTAAATAAATAAAAGTAATTGACTGATTGATTGAAGACAATCCTATATTTATATATTATTTAATATAATCATTCATTAATAATTATTATTTAAATTAAATTGATAATTGATACTTCTGACTGATCCCTTTACTTAAAAAAATGTTTAAAGGCAGAAATGTGAAGTGCAGATCTTAAAATTATGTAAACAATCAACGTACACATACACATCACTGTGAGATTGGTTTAAATTTAGATCTGATTTAAAGGGCTATTGTAGACATGAAATAATCTAATATATATATGTGTGTGTGTGTGTGTGTGTGTGTGTGTGTGTGTGTGAATTATCTGTTGATCAGATTATTTCATGTCTACAACAGCCCTTTAAATCAGATTTTAATATATATATATATATATATATATATATATATAAACTGATCATTTGGGCTATCATTCTATGCCAGTACTGTATTAATATTTCTTGAAAATTTGTTATAGATCAATATGTTATATGTTAAGAAACACTAACCCTAAGTGAAATACAGCAATGAATTCATCCTGCAATACATAAATACCAACTTCATTATTTTGTGTTTTCTATGTTCTGCCTTAATTTAATTTTTATTCAGTTTTACTTGGCTTTATCTCTGACTTTGTATTTGCTCCTGACTTCGTATTTGCCTTAGACATGTGTAAGTGTGAATATACACGAGTAAAAGCTGTTGGCAACCTTTAATCAGGACATTAATGTTGGCATGGTAACCAGACAGGCCAACCAATCTACTTTTAGCTCTTAGAGCTTAGTACTGGTGGATAGTGTGTGTTTCACTAACAACTGGTTCAGTGCTAATCACACACTTATAGGCCATTTCTGTTAACATTATGCATAACGTCTCGGTTACGTATTGTAACCCTTGTTCCCTGAAGAAGGGAACGGAGACGTCACGTCAGAGACCGACGAATAGGAATCTCGCTTCGAGATGCCAAAACATGTATGCAAACACGCCAATGATTTTCATTGGCATATGCTGGTTAGGATCAGCTGAACCTAATCGCAGTGCGAGTATAAGTAGGTTAGCCGATCTAGCGTTCATAAGGTCTTCACTGAGGAGCCGAGCCGGTGTAAGTGGCGGTACAGCCCCTATGGTGACGGGACGTGATGTCTCCATTCCCTTCTTCAGGGATCGAGGGTTACAATATGTAACCGAGACGTTCCCTTTCAGTCTGTGACCAAAACCAAAACGCAATAGAGACTGTCCCTTCCAGTCCCATGTGGGAGTCACCAACCCCCTGTGTTTGGTCTTTAGGAAGGGACTCACCACATG
>JAUMHI010000039.1:165897-176939 GCA_032359435.1 Enteromius unitaeniatus | reverse complement strand
AACAGTGATTCTGTTCAAATTCCCTATAGAATCTTAAATGATTCTGATTTACTTTTATTTGTATATTTGAGCTAATTCTGTCCCTTACATGCCCTTTCATCACAGCACAAACAATGTTATTAAAACACCACTGAGACTGAAATGTTTCTAAATCTTTCATTGCCTAATAATTGAATTCAACAGCAATTCTTGATTTGACATAGGCTTTAAAAACAAGTATGATATCTTGACTATTCTGATTCTCTATCCTATTTTTCCTAGTTAAATAAACAGCCAGTATAACTTCCCCAATTAGAAACTTTTTTTTTGATTATACCCTGCACCCAAAACAAAAGCATTGGACGTAAATTCTTCACCAAAATCTAAAAACACTTGGCTCAGTAAAGCAAAAAGAGGGGTGAGCCTTACACACTCCATAAAGCAATGAAATATAGTTTCCCTTAAACCACAAAAAACACATTTATCATCAACATTGGAATTTATAACAGACACAAAAGCATTTACATCAACAGCAACACGTCCTCCATTGCAAATCACCTGAACGCTTATTCAGTGGTGGTTTATAAAGCACCCTCCAAATTGGTTTTACCTCTTGTCCCAACCCAAGCTTATCCCTCCAAACTGTATAAATTTTCCCATTGAAAGTAGCTTTATTTAAAATTTTAACAAAACACTTATATAATACTTTTCCAGTAATGGTCTCCCAATCCAATTTTTGTAGCTCAACACTATTTTTCAAAACTGGAGTAATCTCATATATTGGAAAAGGGTCTCCTTCATTAGCAACCAAAAGACCTGTATTGTATTTTAATAGCAAATCAAGTTCCCCTTGAGCAAGTTTTAGCTTCCACAAGTCCATTATTGTCTTAGTATAACGAACAGATCTCAGTCCCAACAACATGGCCACTGCTTCTATGTTATTCAACTCAGATCCAGCTACATTGATTAAGTTCCTTAATTTAAACGTTCTTTTGGAGGACAATATTTGTGAAAGACCTGGTACATCATCTGCTATATCCAAGTACACCCCTTTGATGAGTGGTTCTTCCAGCAGCCAAAAGAGAGAGTCCATTGCCTCAGGTCTGTCAAGATTAAAATATCTCCAGATTTTAAAAAGTCCCTTGTAAAAAGAAGGCAGTCTATTCAAGCCCAGCTTTTTACAGTCCATTAGAAAAAAAGCACTGTCCAGTCCAAGTCCATCCACTTTTTGCAGAATCACTTTAGCCATATTTCGCCACACTAAATCCACAGAACCTGTTAGAAACCGTTGTATAAACTGTAGTCGAAAATTTGCCATCCTACTTGCAAGATGCACCAAGCCTTGTCCTCCTTCTTCCTTAGGCAAGAAAAGCACACCCTGAGGAACCCCATGCTGTCTGTCCCAAAAGAAATTCACAAGAATAGCTTGTAATTGAGGCAGCAACCCAGCAGGCGGGTCCACATATGCCAACTTATGCCAAAGTATAGATGCAACCAGATTGTTAACTATGAGCACTCCCCCTCTGAAAGATGCTTTTGAGTAATAATAATACCAAACTCTTTAACTACAGATTCTTAAGTATTAAAATCCTGTTGTCCATTAACCATAATCATGACATCGTCAGCGTACACCTTATAATGAACATCATGACACAATAACATACCATTAATTTTAGATCTTAGTTTGCACAGCATAGGTTCGATGACCAAAGAATATAACATTCCAGATAAAGCACATCCATGTCTAATCCCCCTACATACATTAAAAGGGGTGCTTAAACCACCATTTATCTTTAATACACTCTCAATGTCTCTGTATAACACTTTGATTATAGAGACAAATTTTGCGCCAAAACCAAAGGCATCAAGAATCTTCCAAAGATAACCATGTTCCACTCTATCGAAAGCTTTCTCTTGGTCAATAAAAATAAGACCTAAATCCAAACCTAAAAAATCAGAAACCTCAAAGACATCTCTTTTATTAAACAAATATTATCATTTATTGACCTGCCAGCCACACAATAAGTCTGGTCAACATGAACATGATGAGAAGATTTTGAGGTCCGAACATAGCAAACTCACAGGTCGCCAGTTCTTAATGTCCTGTAAATCACCCTTCGTTGGTAACAGGGTGATCACAGCTCTTCTGCAGCTCAAAGGCAATAAGCCTTCTGCCAAGCTCAAATTTAGGACAGCTAGCAGGTCTTCACCCACTACTGCCCAAAAGGCCTTATAAAACTCGACTGGAAGCCCATCGATACCAGGTGCCCTGCCACTCTCCATCTCCTGAAAAGCAGCATAAAGCTCCTGTCCAGACAATGGTCTCTCCAGTTCTACCTTGGAGTCCTCAGAGATACCACCAAGGTCCTCCAGAAAACTGGCACCCAACTCCTCATCATCCATGTATTGAGTAGTATACAACCCAGCATAAAACTGCACAGCCCTCCTCCTAATATCAGTGGACTCTGTCGATTCCTGTCCATTTTCAAATTGCAAGGAGTAAATAAAACCACTCTGACCATTTTTCCTTTCTAGGGCAAAGAAAAATTTTGATGGAGCATCCATATGCGTTACGTTCTGAAAACTCGATCATACCAGAGCACCCTGTCAAGTCAACACGTTGAGATTTCTTAGAGGCAATGATCCCGGCATGTTGTTTTCCAGTTTGTTAATTCCTGGAACTTTAATATTTCCAATTCAAGCTTTCTCATAGACTGAGTGGTATTCCGGGAGACAAGTGTATTGCTGGCAAAGTGACTTTATGTCAAGTAAGTGCCAATATGCACTCCTAACCTTTAAATTTGCTATAAAATTGACATGTTACAAGACAATGATCAGTAAAACCAACAGGAACAATAACACATTTCTTGACTATATTAAAATGATGTTAAAAACAGTAGATAGAACCTATCAAGTCTTGCCAATGAAATAATATTCTCTCTAGTATGTGTCCATGTATACTGTCTGACATTAATATGCAGTATTCTCCAAATATCACAGAGACCATTAGTTTCAGTCAATTCTTGTATAACATAACTGCATGCAACATGAGGTTCCATGTGATTCCTGTCTAGAACATAATTTTCAGTACAGTTGAAATCACCACCCAAAAACAAATATTACTCAGAACTACAATTCTGAATAGCTGTATTTACATTCTTGAAGAAACATACTCTTTCAGCACCATTAGTTGGAGCGTAAACATTACAACAATAAGCCTTCCAGGTATGACATGCTTAACTTCAAAAGAGACAGGCAAAAAAAAAATTGCTATCCCTCCTCTTGTAGAACTCGTGTGTTAATAACACTTCACCCTCCCATTCCTTCTTCCATTCAATTTCATTAAAACCATCACTATGTGTTTCTTGAACAAAAGTTACTTGTAAGTTCTTATGTTTAATTAATTCAAACAATAAAGCTCTTTTTTTCAATGCCCCGGGCTCCATTTAGATTAAGGGTACCCACATTGACTGCACTCATAGGAGAAGCATTATAAAATAACACAAACAGAAAGAGCACTAAACAAGAGATAAAGAGAGAATCATGTTGTTTCAAAGCCATCATCAGTTTGAAGTTCAAGTCCCAATTTTGGAACAAATTTCTTAAGTCTATAAGTTTCCTGTGCTGTGAATTGTTCTTTGCCTTCACCTCTCATAGGTGCCACAGCTGACTCAAGAAACATCCTACGTTCAGGAAAATAATTCACAATCTGGACATTTTTCATGTTCTTGGCCTTTTGTAAAAATGACCTTATCTTGTTAAAGCTGTAGGTACTACGTTGATTTCGCCTATTCTTAATGTCAGCCACATCATTATTCACCACAACAACTTCACTAGACCTATTATCCACCCTTTTCTCCTCACTTTCCATACTTACAGGCCCAACAGAACCAACAACATCACTCAGAATTTTTGCATCTTCTGCAACTTGCTCCTGTACGCCTACTTCAGCACCATTTTCCACCACAGTGTCAGTTGCCACATTAAGGTCCTCAGCATCATTTCTCAAAATCATGTAAACTTGCTGTCTAAAACAGACAACATGTTTGAGTAAAGGGAATTTGCAATTCAGGGGGATCTTTTTCATTTGTGACACTATTTTACCATGTCTGGACAATTTTTTTGGTGATTAGTTCATCTTTAATAAAAGGGGGAACATTTGACAGAATGATTTTCTTTGCCGGCTGAAATAAAGGAATTACTGGCGTGAACGTATCCTTATAACGATTTTACTTTTAACTTTCTCTGCGCTGTTCAGGAAGATGACAAACGTGTTATTCATATGAGACACCGACATAACACTATCGTATCACTGTAGCCACTTTCCAACCGCTAAACTGCATTCCTCCACTGAGCATCTCATAACAGGCGCGATTTTAATACCATGCCTGCGAGAAAGTTGCTCAAAACTCTGCCGCAACGGAGCCACCATTGCCAACCAGCAACGCTCAATTCAAAACTCTATTCAACTCTGTATTGCAAAATAGGTCTTTCCCCCAAGAATTAACCCACTAGTGAGAAAAACTAGTCATGCAACAAAAGTTCACAAACAAAGTAAACCCCTTGGAAAAGAAGGAAGAAAACTCACTCACTCAGCAGCAGCACTCTCGCACACCGACTCTCACGCCAACTACGCCCACTCGTGTAACGTGATGATGCAGCAGTTCTGTTCTGTTGCAGCTGTTTTGAAAAATTTTCATGACATGTTTTCTTTAAAAATGGAGTAGAAGTAATTAAAGTAAGTAAAGACCTTTTCGTACTGCTTTAATGAGGTTAGCTACAATTGGTTACGGTGGCTTCAGGTTCCGTCGCTACGCATATGTCATCAGAATGAGTGGTCTGATTGGTTGTAGATTCATCCAGAAGTATACAGAGGCATCTGATGGACGCAGGTTAAGCCTGCCTCCCAGAAGGCGGGTAGTAAGGTAGCTTGGCCAGACTAAGCTCCTATGAGCTTAATAGTTGTGGAAGCCAGGCTAGTGTAACAGCACAGGCTGGAAAAGCTAGAAGAAACAAGATAGAGAGATCAGGGATATCAGAAATATCATAAAATCATAAAATAAAAGTTAAAAAAATTTATTTAACATTACTTAAAACAGATAAGAATTGAAAATTATGATACATAAAATACAGTGCAAACAGATTTATGTGAATTCATCCTAATGAACTGAGCCTGTTGGATTCATATTCATATCTAGAATATCTGCAACATATTTAGGTCCTAGGCCACAGAGTGATTTATGAACTAGTAATAGTGCTTTAAAATCAATCCTAAATGTAGCTGGAAGCCTGACCTGAGGACTGGCGTGATATGATCAGATTTTCTTCTAGTCAGAATCCTGGCAGCATGGTTCTGTATGAGCTGCAGCTGTCTAATGGTCCTATTGGGAAAGTGTTATCCATTAATTGTCACCATTTGCATTGTTTGCATGTTATATCTTTCCCCTTGAGAAAATGCATTAATGTGGAGCTCTGCATAATGTGTACATCCTTCCATATGGCATGCTAACCTTTGTACACAATGCCCATGCTAGTCTATTAAAGCGCAATAAACAAGTTATCTAGTTTATTGATTGACAATAAGAATTAACTTCAAGAACCACCACTCAGGTGATTTATATCAAAGAGAAAAATAGAATGAATGTGGAACTGTTTTTCTGTATTTAAATGTACATTTTCCCATACTTATGTGCAATGATATTGCAAGATGAAAAATAAAATAAAATTATAAAATTTACATTTGCCATTTCGTACAGTATATACGAATATATATATATAATATGCAAATTAAAACATATTTTAACTTTTTATAAGTTGCAAAATTAAAATTAAATTTCAGAATTTTTTTTACAGTTATCACGCACTTTAATGATGAAAATGTAATATCATATGTCCTACCTGTAAGTTTTACTATAGTTTTGCTTGAACATTCTAAACATCTAATCAGTTTGGGTATTACACTTTTACTTTAATTTTCAAAGTTCTAAAGCTTTAAAATATGTTTTAATATGCACATTACAACGAGTGAAATGACAAATGTAATTCTTTTTATTTTGCACTAAACATTGCACATATGTATGGGACAATGTACATTTAAATACAGTAAAATATTGACATTTTACATATTGCATTGCTTTTTTCATATAACACTTCAAAATGAATTACGCAACCCATCTATAATAACACATCTTCGTAGTGGCAGTTTTTTTTTAATTGAATAAAAATTATGCTTTCAGCATATGATAATTTTAATTACTGTATCATAGCAAAAGAGAGTACAATATTTTTTTCACATTGAATCAGTTTAATGTTGTTTATGTACAATATTATTTATTTTCTTTTTCATTATGGGATGAAATATGACCCAGATCTTTTTTCTCTCTTGTTCATTAGATTCACCTATATACACACTCATATTCACATGCTTCACTCAGAACTGGACAAACAGCAGAGAACTGCAATATAACATTTGATGTATGGTAAATTGACATGTTCAGAATCTTTACACTGGTTTTGCTGTCAAAGACAAAATGTAAACCTTCCACACATGTTAGGGGCAAATGAAGGTTGGATGAGATCAGTCAGCAGAATAGATGGACACTTCGCTCCCGTCCTGAGAAAAGAGAAAAAAGAGGGATTCTAAAACAGGAACACTCTCAATCAATTACCATTCAGGCTCTAGAGAACACAAAGGGCAGTTCCATTAGCTCAGAAGCACATAAAGCCCTACAAACACGCCTCCCAATCTCTGATAACAACACTCTTAATAGTTTGAATATTAATTTCAAACAGGCTCACCTTAATTAAGCATTTCATTAGCACATAAGACACAGGGTGATTCAATATGATACAGGAGTACACCTGTGCTCCTAATGGACACCAGATTTTGCATGATTGTGTGGTATAATAAACTCATTTCATTTGCACTTGTTTGCTTAAAATTTTATACACTGATGAGTGGTTTGCTTTAAATCACAAAAAAATGTAAAACCTGACAATCATACCCTAAAGGTTTTATGATGTGTCCCTTAAAGCCATTTTCACTGATATAGCCCATTAGATTGATTTGATTCATACTGATTAATATAATTTTACTTAAAACCAGATTCATTAATTAATGTTTTAATGAATGAAAGAATGCTTAATCGGTTACAGGAAAATGTTGAAAAGAAATAACACAGACTATTCTATTGCACTGAGAATTTAATATAAATAATTTTTTAAATCACAGAACCACAATTGTGCTGGAAATAATGTCTGCCCATACACCTATGTGTTTGGACAGTCACTAGTTTGACAGTCTGGATATGTTTTGCCTTTTCTCTCTTTTGGAGAATATACAGTTCCCCCCAATTCAATTAAAATAGCCTGAAAATACACTGTCACCATGAACATTTTCTGAAACTTTCCTCTTATTACCATAGATTTGATTAAACAAACTTTTATAGGAACCGTATGTAAGAAATGTATTGTAATAATCATAAAATGTCTCTGTTATGTTCAACAGGCATTAGGAAAACATGTTAATTTCAAGTACTTGTATCACTGACAGCAGTAGTACAGCCTGGATATTCTCATTTAAAAAGAGTTGACATGTTTTATTTTGGCCTGAAGTGCCACCCTCCATCTATCTCCCAATCAGGAATCAGTAGTGTTTCGACATCCAGGTTGCCTGCTTTGCAGAAAATACAGTGCATTTCATTTAATTCATTGTCATGTGCATTCGTTCCTTTTGGTGTCGTCAGTCATGGCAACCTGAGTGTGCGTCAAGTCTGAAAAGGAGAGGCCGAGTGAAAACCCCTCTCCAGTATTTTGAATTTTGACTGCAGTTTTGTATTGTTCTGCAGTCTGTTCAGCAGTTCATATTGTCTGAACAGTTGTTTCTTCAAAGAAATTAACACTACAAACTAAGTTACAAACTTATTAATAGCACATCATGATAGATTTTTGTTTTTAAACGGCATGATTAAGGTGACCAACACTATTATAGTCTATAGGGTAAATTTTGTGCTTAACTGGTTTGAGAGTAAGGAAAAAATTATTTTCTGCTCTCAAGGATGCCTACATCTCTATTATAGATAGTATGAAAAGTAACCAGATGACCAACTACTTTTGACCATATTCTTAAATATACATTTGATGAATGCTTTACTATTCCATGAGGCAACTGGAGAGGTCACATAGGTCACATGACAAAGGTAAGATGTATAACATCTGGATTGCGTTTGCAGTCTACTGCCCATGTAGCCTACTGTACTGCACATTCATAGTAAGGCTGCATCCGACATTGCATGTGAGCATTAAAACAGTAATTTTAGTATGAGTGTAATATGAATTTAATCTAGATCCATTCGCCATGTTGTCATTGTCATGATGTGACAGCCCTTCACTGTAATTTACACATGTCCCGTTGCTTCAGGGAGTAATACTAGCTGCAACTTTCTTATTTACATTTTTAATTAACCACATTGACCACAATTGTATTTTCTAATTAGGTTTGTCATCTTGACATTTTATGTAATTTATTTATTTACTTTATTTATTTATTTTGTAAGCACATGCATCAACTGAACGACTGACAGCAAAGTTTGAATATCAAAAGTTTAAAGCTACAAAACATTAATGCAACATATGAGCCTAATAATATATAGCCTACTTTTACTATCAAACACTCGCGGTTATATCATAAGCATCTTTATAGCTCATTGGTTCGTAATCAAATGGTCTTCGTAAGAAATGCCGCGTTTAAAACAATTTCAGAACATGCTAGGTCATTACTTTTTTTTCTTTCTATATGAAACGTCGAAATCTGTTTAGTCAACGGTGCCGACAGTCAATAGTTAAATAATCGAATATTATCATGATTTAAAATAATAATAATAATAATAATAAAGATTAGAAACATCCCATCATCAGACAGCGCGTAATTCTACCTCAGGAACCTCTGTTTGCCCCGCGCTCTCCACGTCTGAGGGTAACGGTGCAATAGTGTGTTTCATCCGGTAAAGCATCACTATCATTAAGGCCAGCAGAAACAGCAGTAAACACACAAAAAGTCCAAGATATGTGGATAAACTCGGCAATCTGGGGTCCGGACGTCCTACGTGCGCCACGGTGGTGGTCCAAATCAATTCTTCGGTTGATACATTTCGCAGACGTCTAGGCAAATCGTCAGGTGAAGGCGTGAAAAAGTTCCTCCAAACGATTCGCTCATCTATCATGATGAAAGAAGGATAGTCCGTCTGTGGTATTAAAAAATGGTCTACTGAGATTAAACCTGAACTACTCCTAATTATCGTCTCCCCATGCTGTTGTACATGCCGTTCAGCACATTAGCAGCATAACTTGCAGATGTCGATTCCATCATCTTAGAGTATCCAAGAAGAAAACGCAGAGGTGCCACGACTCGCGCCAGAGTGGCAGCGCCTGAATCTTTCTACGGATTATTCAATGTAGTACACCAGCAAAACGTAATGCGCAGAAATCTTCACAGCTGATTCGATGTACAAGCAGTAAAACGTTCAGTTTGTTTTACCTAGCTACGGCAATTAGCTTAAATGAATAGTCGTTTTTAAACTGCGCTTTTCTCTGGTAGTCTCACAAACGCTTAAAAATTGATGAACGGAAGCCATGATGTCAGTGATGACATTGCGCGTGTTGGTGATACCGCAGGCTTGTTATAACATCTTCATTAAAGACCGCCTTGTCTCTCAAAGCCTCCAGTCGATTTTAATCACACTGATGCCGCTACATTTCACCGCTAATTTCCTCGCTCCTCAGTTGGTTATTATGTTAGAAATCTATTAAGCCAAGAATGTACTCGTAATGCAAATGCTCTTGCTTTCGAATAGCAATCGTCTTCTAAATCGCTTTGCATACGGCATGTGGTTCACGCGCTGTGAAAGTGTTACATTTTAATGATCTACCTTTTCTTTAATCCATACAAGATTATGATCAATACATGATCTTGGTGATTTTATTTAGGCTACAGACAGACAGACAGGCAGACTCGCAGAAACCGCTTAATATCAAGAATATGATATTTATTAAAAGACTGCACAGGAACATCTTTTGATCTTAACATCAGCTCACAAATCCTCTGGGGGTCGCTGAAGCTCTCTTATTTAACCCTTTTTAATAAACTAAAGACATTTATGTGGAATTATTAGCAGAATGTGTAATATTCGCAGGACAGTATGCTTGGAAATAATGTCTTCCATTGGATTCGTTATAGTGCGCAACCCAATAGCAATAAGATTTTTATTTTAAAAATTTTTATAACAAAGTGTCAGCTTTCAGTTTTTTTAGCAAAACACGAACAATATGTAGGCTCTATTATAACATGACATATATATTATAGCCTGA
Organism: Enteromius unitaeniatus; assembly: GCA_032359435.1. NCBI lineage: Eukaryota > Metazoa > Chordata > Actinopteri > Cypriniformes > Cyprinidae > Enteromius > Enteromius unitaeniatus. The sequence goes on along the minus strand of JAUMHI010000039.1, from coordinate 166,595 downwards.
CATATAGCTGAAATCACGTTAGTTTAAGCGGCAGTGAAAGTCAAGCATTTTCCAGATTACAATGAGACTTCATTATAAATTAGTCTATAGCTTGTTTTCCCGTCTGATGCTCCTTCACTTTTATATCTTGCTGTACATTTGAAACAAAGAGGAAGACACATTCATTTGAAAGACGAGCTGTTTTATAACAAAAGAAACAAAGCAGAACATTATTGTGATTGCTGGGTGTACGCATGCTACGTATATATCTATAATACAGCCATCTTTTCAGTTAAATGTCTTTAGTTTATTACAGTTTTTCTCGATTGCTAAAACACTATAACCAAGCTTTTAAACTAAAATTTCAAAACCAACGCTATTTTTCTGAACTATAAACACTATTCCCTGCTTTGACACATGAGTCAAATTTTCAAACTATTAGTGCAAAACTACACACAAATCCCTACATTTCTCATTGCTTACACTAAAAACTCATTTAGAAAACACTAGCATTCCATTTTGTTAACTCAGTTCTGCACAGCTTGAGCTCAGCACACAATTACCCAGGCGGAAACACTAGGAGTCAAAATTTATCACACACCAATCAGAACCTTCGATGGAGATAAAAGGAGCAAAGTCAGTTTACTGTTTTTCTCAGCGGCTTTAGTCCATTTCTCAGATCAGAAAATAAATTCTAAAAACTACTTGTTCAACATCAT
>JAUMHI010000039.1:139082-154693 GCA_032359435.1 Enteromius unitaeniatus | reverse complement strand
TAGGTTTTAAAGTCTGAGGTCATTGTCTATAGAAATACTGTGTTTTGGGGCATTTTTAGCTGTTATAGCGCCACCTACGGTCTGATTTTCATGAAACTTTGGTTAATTATTAAGAGTGACATTTTTTTGATAATTATTGATCTAGAGAGTCCATTATTACTGAAGTGGTTTGGTTCCGATTGGGCGAAAAATCACGGACTAGTTCGCAAAAGTAGGGTTTTTACATATTTGATTATAAATAATGAACAGTTTGATTGACAGCAAGGGTTCTTGAGGCAAAGTTGAGGCATATTGTGTGGGTGTGTGAAACACCACGTGATTACTGGACCAAAAAACATTTAAATGTTAAAATGCTGATTTTATCATGTCTGCATCAGCAAACACTGTTTTACGGTTTAATGAACCCATTAGTGGTCTTCCGCTGCCATCTGGTGGTTATAAATAGAAAACAGTGCTTAATGTTGATAACTATCACAGTGCTGTTTTTTGGCCCAATAGTTTGATTTGACATCATTAATCCCAGATGAAAAGTTGCTCAGAATGAGGAGATATATGATATTTTATGAAAATATAGTGTATAACTAACATAGTTTTAGGCATTTAAGATAATTGACTAGGGAAAAACTGCGTTTTGAGGCAGTTTTAACTGTTATAGTGTTTTTCTGAATGATTAATGAATGGTTTGATTGACAGCAATGTTTCTTGAGGCAAAGTTGCTCAGAATCAGGAGATTAATCATATGACATTAAGTGTTTGTTTGAATATACGGACATTTGAATAGGTTTTAAAGCCTGAAGTCATTTTCTATGGAGAAGCTGTGTTTATGAGGCATTTTTAGCTGTTATAGCGCCACCTGTTGTCTGATTTTCATGAAACTTTGGATAATTGTTAAGAGTCATGTAAGATATGTTCTTACGAAGTTTCGTAAAGTTTTGAGTTTTGGTTTGCTGGTTTTATAGGCTGTGGAGTTTATGTGGCCACACCCCGATTTTAAATTAGCTAATTGGAGCTCACAAAAGGACAAAATTCAACATTTTTCAGTCCACAGATTATTACTGCAGTGGTTTGGTTCCGATCGGGTGAAAAACCAGGGACTAGTTCGCAAAAGTAGGTTTTTAACATATTTGTTAATAACTAATGAACAGTTTGATTAGACAGCAATGGTTCTTGAGGCAAAATTGCTTAGCATGAAGAGACCTATCAAATGATATGCTTATTGTGTGGGTGTATCAAACACCACATGATCACCGGGCCAAAAAACTCATTAGCGATTGGTGGTTGATTTGTTTCAAAATTCTTACAGACTTTTAGGGCCATGAGTCAAACATGCCCATCGAGTTTTGTTGCGATTGACCTTTGTGCTGAATAATAATAATAATAAAAATCTTAACAATTACAATAGGGTTTCAGCGCTACGTGCTCGAACCCCTAATAATAATAATAATAATAATAATAAAAATCTTAACAATTACAATAGGGTTTCTGCACTACATGCTCGAACCTCTAATAATAATAAAAATCCTTAAAATTACAATAGGGTTTCAGTGCTACGCGCTCGAACACCTAATAATCTTAACAATTACAATAGGGTTTCAGCGCTACGCGCTCGAACCCCTAATAATAAAAATCTTATCAATTACAATAGTGTTTCAGAGCTACGCGCTCGAACCCCTAATAATAAAGATACTAACAATCACAATAATAAATGTTAAGCATTTGGCCTGATTGATACATATCATTGCAAAGCAGCTTTACAACAAAAAAATAATGTTTACAGTAAATGTAGTGGTAGTTTGTACATGTAGAGATGTGAGATAAAGATCAATTTGACATAATCAAACAGACAAGGAACATTCGAAGATGCCAATGTACTGCAGATTTATCCAAAGTAGATCGTAGAAGACTTTTCTTTCTCTTTCTTTCTTGTGAGCTAAGAAAACATCATGATCATGCGTAATAAATCATAAATCATCATGATGATGTACTCATCTTAGTTAAGGTCTTAATTAATGGGTGATTCATCCATGAAGTCATGAATGAAAGACTCTGAAATCATGTTAGTTCCTGATAATTCATGAGATATTACTGCATGAAGTAAGGCATAATTCATGCATGAATTCATGGTAATTCATGTACCCTTACCGCAAAGTGTTACCGTTGTACATAATCAAGTCTAATAATAATAAGTAAAAAAAAAAGGTTCACATTTTTAAGCTCAGAAAATCTCAGGACATAACAATACCTCTACTAAAGCAACACGTGCTTTACTGTCTGTAAATGTAAATTACTTCAGTGTACAAGAAAAAAAGATGGTGTGTTTGTGTGTGTGCGAGAGAGAGAGAGAGAGAGAGCTGTGAGTGAAGTGCAGTGAGACCTTGTGAGTGAGTTTCGTATTCCCCACTGATGTTCTGAAAGCTGAGCGCTGATCTCTATTTACATCCCTTATGTAAGTAAGAGGGCGCTAATGACTCTACTGTTCCAGCTCTCTATGTGTGCCCACTGTATATTGTGTGTGTTGTATAAGAGTGTGTATATCTTTGGTAGCAGGGGATTTGAAGTGGGTGTTCACTCACTTTCAACAGTCACTCCACATGGCCTGCTGCCTCTTTTGTCTTTTTATAGCCTCCTTCTGGGAGACACTGTACTCCCCCAGAATGCAACACAAGCCAAACACCTCTCAGTTCCTCCGCCAGAGCCACCCCTCAGGGATTATTGTGAATCCTCCCCTGTTTTGCAGCACACCTTTTCTGATCTCTCTCCTCTCTGTTGTAACTGGCTGGACTCTGTGTTTTAAACATGTGGCAACATGGGAAATACAGCAATCTTTTGGTAACAGACAAAGGAGTACACTTGTGACAGAGAAGGCCTTTTTTCACAAAACATAAAAAACTTTGTTTTCATGTGTATGCATGTATTTAATCTTATCAAGGGTAACTGTTTGAATTAAAATGACCTGAGAAGCTAATGTATAGCTTTAAAATCTACCCAGCACACTTACATTGGGCCGACGTCGTCCCGTCACTCAGGGATCATTTACTAGGCCTCAGATCGATTATGCTTTCCAGCCGATATTTGGATGAGGCACCACTCAATAACAGCCACAACTTTATTCATATTTTTTATTTAACATATTATATATACAAATACACTAATCACTTGCTTTGATCATAAATGGATAATAAACAAAATCAACTATAGTTTTACTACTGCCACAATGGTTTAACTATAACTGTTGCAGTAAAATCATGGTAAATACAAAAATAACCATTACTACAGCATTAACATTGGTAAAACCAAATTTAACCATAGTTTTACTACAATCACCATGGTTTAACTGTGACTGTTATTAGTAAAATCATACTAACCACTTAAGTAACCGTTACTACAACATTTTCAGTAAAAACAAGTTTCAACATTTAACATGATTTAATTTTTTTCAAGGTTTACTGAAGTATTACTACAATATTACTAGCAAATTAGCAGAATTTGGTTTGAAGACAAAAACAAAATATGGTTACTACAATCATGCTTGCTAGTTTTTCTATAGTAAAACCATGGTTAAATGTTGCAATGTTGCAAGTATAGCACTTTTCACAATACTTTTCAATACTAATTTAGAGGTTTAGAGAAGTAGGTTTAGAGAAAATGCATTTTAAAAACATGCTTTAATCAGCCAGAGGTGACTGATACTTACTAAGAGAACAAAATAATGTCCTTATGACAGTAGTTCATAATACAAGTCATGTGTTCAGTGCTGTCAGCTACGAAGGCTATCTTTGTGGCAAAAACTTACATAAACACAAAATATAAACCAGGCAAACAACAATTAAGCAGTTAAAATGTTTTAAATTGTATGATAAAACTTCAGAAATATTTACTGTTTAAAATTGATAAAGTCTCTAGTCATGTGTTCCCTTATACCAGTGGTTTTCAACTTGCGATGCTGACCATGTAAAAAAAAAGAAAAGAAAAAAGAAATAAATAAAATAATAATAAGTGGTTTTACAATTAATTTTAAAAAATGTATTAAACAAATAAATGTATTAAACAACCTTTGAACCATATTTTTGTCACATAAAATCATTTTGGTGATCATTTTTTTTATATATTCGCAGAATTAATCATCAACTTATGATCAAAATGGACACATTTGTTACTAGAGGAAAAAAAAGATGTGAGGAAAATACTAATGAAGGAACACATGCAAACAAAAAGAGTCATTGCAACAGCAATCGAGGTAGGAGATTCCTTGAAGAATGGAATAATCAATTTGCAGTCAACGAGCGAGATGGACAGCCTTTCTGCTTGCTCTGTAGAAACTTACAATGTGAAAAGACATTTCGATACCACCCACGCAACTTTTGACAAGAGATATCCACTTGGATCTCAGGAAAGAGCTTTCCAGATAACTAGTCTTGATAAAAATGCCATCGCTGAACAAAATAGGATAAAAAGTTTGCAGCTCAGCAAGACACAGTTACTCGTCGAATTTCTGAAATATCTGAAAATTTGACAGAACGACTAAAAACGAAGCTAACCACTGCTTCAGCTCTCATTTTGGCAGCGGATGAATCGACAGACATAGGAGACATTGCTCAGCTTTGCATTTGGGTGAGATGTGTGAATTCAGAGACCTTTCAGGTTACAGAAGATTTATTCGCGTTGAAATCGCTACACGAATGAACAGGGGGCAAGGATATTCATAGAGCACTTAGTGCATCCTCAGTTCTCTCCATAACTACTGACATCACTGTTTTCAATGACGGGAAAACACAAGGGTCTCGTTGCTGAAATGCGAAAAATCTCCCCTGACTTGTTGGCATTCGTGGGAAAGTCTTGAATCACTTTTTGGCTGTACTCCCCAAATTCACTTTCTTAATGACATGGCGAAGGAGAAAGATCTCCAGTCTTGAGAGACAATGAGTGGAAAACAAATGTTGCTTTTCTTGCAGACGTCACAGCTCACCTAAGCAAGCTGAACCTGCAACTTCAAGGTGACGGGAAACATGTTGATGACCTGCTGGGCTGCGTTGAGAGTTTCAAAATGAAGCTAGTACTGTACACTGCACAACTTAAAGATCTAACTCACTTTCCACTTCTGAATGACGCGTGTGATAGTGTACTGGACATGCAACAAAGAGAACGATTTGTTAAAACTGTCAGTCAAATGCAGATGCTCTCGTTTTTCTGATTTTGAGAAAATAAAATATGCTGGACATTTCATCAGAGTGCCATTCACTTTCCCTGTGGAAAAAAAAATCAAGCATGCTTGGCTGCAACTTTCGGTTTGCCTCACCCCACTCTCGAAGATGAACTGATGGATGTTCAAGCAAGATGACAAAGCCAAACCGCGCAGCAGTCATCCTCAGTTGCAGAAATGTGGCGAAACATCTTTGGACAAAACCTCGGATTATTAAGTTCAAAAGTGCTTTCCATATTTGCATCCACATACATTTGCGAACGCACGTTTTCTGCAACTACACGCATCAAGTCACGTTTCTGTGCGCATCTTACAGACTACAACTTAGTCACAACATTGTGCTGTTACTCCTTTTAAGCCGAATTTTACCAAGTTGGTCGGCTCCCAACAACATCAGGTGTCCCATTAATGGTAAGTAGAATTATACTTTCTAATGATAATAATACATCTAATTGTAATAATTTTAGATGCATAATATCTGGTTATTGAGCGTTGATGACATCAAATGTAAATAATATGCCGCCCGTGAGCATGGCCCACTGCAAAAAATGGTAGAGAACCACTGCCTTATACACTGTTCTTCAACACTATTAAAGAGTAAACGATTTCCAAGCCATTTTGTATTGTTACAATGTTGGTAACATAAGTAAAAGAACTAAAGGTTACTTCCATAACCACTGTTCCCCTGAGACATTTCACTCATACTGCATCTGCTAAGACGCTCATGGGGAAAACTCATTTTTTCCCTTAACTGAAGTATTAACTGAACCATTTTAAAACACAGTTTTATTATTCATTAAAACTGCATGGTCATTGGCCGCTGTGGGGGGACTTATTTAAACCAATAGGGCAAAGCCCCGCGAACAGCGGACCAATGCCGTCGACCACACCCTCTGGTGTGATACCGCTGAGCCAATGGCTGTGGTTGGCGCTAAGGTGGCGTGTCCCGCGCCTATATAAGTGAGGACGCGCCAGCCATCTTCAGGTTAATTCGACTGAAGCGATGGCGTTTCATAGCACAGCACTGAATGCAGTATGATTGAAATTTCGAAAGGGAACTAAAGGTTACTTCTGTAACCACTGTTTCCTGAGACATGAAACGAGTACTGCGAAAAGGCGGGGAATGAACACTCTGTTTATGAGCCGACCGTGTCGGACATGTGGAGTGTAGATTTGTCAGGCTTTACTGGAGGTGAAGACTGCAGTTAGAAAGCCTATTACAATAATGAGTTTCGGATCTCGCTTCTTTAGAAGAGAGCCAGTTAAACATAAGCGCTGAGATAGCACTGTGAGTGGGACCTCACAGCGAAGCGAGTTTGCGGCCGGGGCAGAGCAGCCCGGGCGATGGGTGCTACTATAGATAAACGCTCCTCTTAGAAACTGGATGAGCAAACCATCTTTAGCTACGGTTTGTTCTGCCACCACATAAGCCCTGAGTGTGGAAAGGGCATGGCCCATATCCAGCAGGTGCTGCAAGAATGAAAATATCAGCGATGTCACATGTAAAGTGGTTTTCTCTGCGTTCTGCACACCATCTAGAAAACACTGACCATTTCATAGCACAGACACGTCTCGTAGATGGGGCCCTAGCTTGAGAAATAGTGTTTAGCACGCGCTCTGGGAGGCAGGAAGGCTCCCGTCGAGCTGCTATACATGAAGAGCTCACAGCTCGGGCTCAGGGGGATTGGCCACAGGGCTGCTGTCAGCATTGCATAAAGGTCCACTATCCACTGCTGGTTCCTTCACAGAGGGGCTACCAGTAGAAGTTTGTGACTTTCTTCCCTGACACGGCCAATGACCTGAGGTATCAGGGATGTCGAAGGGAATGCATAGAGAGGAAGCCTCGACCAGATTTGGGCGAGGGCATCCATTTTCATGGTGAAATATGCTGGGCAGTGAGTCCGAGGCGAAGAGGTTACTGACATCAGACCGTCCTCTGGAAGGTTTTCAGAGAGCGCTTGGGGCCGGGCAAGAATGAGGCTGCGCTCTGTCGTATGTTCGCAGCCCGCTCTGGTGAGAGCGTTCATTCGAGTCTATTACTGTGCCCAGAAAAACTATTTGTTGGCTAGGGGGCAGCTTGCTCTTCACGAAATTCACTCTGAGCTCCAGGTGATGCAAGTGGTTGAGTAATATATCCCTGTGTCTCTCAGCCTGCGCCCGCGATGTGGCCAGAATAAGCCAATCGTCTAAGTAATTTAGCACGCGTCTTCCCATCATTCACCTAGGGGAAAGCGCCGTGTCCATGCATTTGTAAACTTGCGGGGGGCTAGGGAGAGACCGAAGGGCAGGACAGTATATTGATATACAATCCCCTCGAAGGCGAATCTTAAAAATGGCCTGTGATGGGGAGATATCTGAATGTGAAAGTATGCATCTTTCAGGTCCAGCGAAAGCATCCAGTCTCCCTGCTGGATTTGCGAGAGGATTTTTTTCTGAGAGTTATCATTTTGAAGCGCCGTTTGACAGGAGCGGGATTCAAAACTCTTAAGTCTAGGATGGGCCTGAGCCCGCCATCTCGCTTGGGGACAAGAAAGTACCGGCTGTAGTGCCCTTTTTCTCTGTCTGAGGGAGGAACGATCTGAATTGCCCCTTTCAACAGCAACGTGTCGACTTAGGCTCGCAGCACCCGTGCATCGGGGCTTGAGACAGAAGTATGGATGACTTTGCTGAAGGACCTCGGTTTTTTGGACTGAAGGCAGTAGCCTTTTTCTATTATCCCCAAAACCCACTTTGACACCCTGGGAATGGCGTGCCAGACATTCAGGGATTTATTATGTCGGTAGTTATGTCGCTGTGTAGGGACTGATAACTTATGACATTTTGAGAATGTGCAAAACTGCTCTTTATATGATCTTGCATGGCTGCCTTTAAAAAAGCGTGCTGCAAGGGCGCTTTTACGGACCCTGTTAGTGCAGCATTTAGATTCTTTAACATGCCCGTAGCTCCGTGAGGCAGAGGGTGCTGAAGGGAAAGCAGCTTCTGGGGCGTTCCGGCATCAGCAGAGCTGACGCCTTGGGCGGGGAGAACATAAGAGCAAGAGAGTCAGCGATCGCACGAATAGTGTGCAGCTGCAACTAGGTGCACTAATCTTCAAGAAGCACACACTAAAGCTGATTGTGTCCAAATAATTAACTTAAACATACTCCATCTCAATCGCAAATTCATTTCTCGCCTTGGAAGGGAAGAAAATGAGAGCATGAGGAAGTCAATGAAACGTGCAGCTATGAAAGTGTCAGCGAAAATGCGTGTCTAGACTGTAAGCAGCCTTATAAAGATGCAACTAGGTGCACTATTCTTAAGAAATACATACTGAAGAAGCTGATTTTGAGCATGCCCTATTACACCACCTTGGTGCCAACCGCAGCCATTACCTCAGTGGTATCACGCCAGGGGGTGTGGTCGACGGCATTGGCCCACTAAACGATTAATTCCCGAATTGGAATGATCCGATTGCAGCTGTTCGCGATTCGCCAGCTCACTGATTCAAACGGTCCGTTCAGAGCAAGTCTCCATGTGAACTGAACAACTGGCGCGTGCGAACGATGATGCATAAAGTAAGTTACCAAACTGAAAATCATATTTAGGTACAAATTTTAATTTTGTTACACTGCTGTAATGGGTGATCTATTTAAGCCCACACATCAACATATATTACATCTGAGGTAAAAAGAAAGGATTTTATATTCAGGTAACTACAGTAATGATAAAAGTGGGTTGTAATGCCCTCTGGGGGCATTTAGCTAAGAATGTTTACAACACTGAAAAAAAAAGAAAAAGAAAATATATTATTTTCCTTCAAATGTTTATCCTAACTTATTCTCATGTCATATATAACATTCTGTGACATTTTGCAAAACAATAGCCTACACCTCAAAACACTTTTTTGTTTTACTGGTGAAAATTAGACGCTCAAAACTGTTTTCTCTCAGGTACATTGCATTGTAAGTTTCACAGTGAAAATTACTATATAATGCTCGTCAAAAATCTCAGGTATTTTGCGCAGTTAGATTATAAAAAAATATGTGCTATATAAAATTTTGTAAACTGTATAAAATTGCAAAATAAATCAGTACTTTTTTTTACTTAAGTACATAAAAAACGAGTACTTTTGTACTTTCACTCAAGTAAAATCGAAAAAGGAGTACTTTTACTGGAGTAATATTTTATAGTGTGGATCTGTACTTTTACTCAAGTACTTGATTTGTGTACTTCGTCCACCTCTGAGAGGAACACAGTTTATTTGTTAGCTGATGCACACCAGCATTTTTTTACTTTTATTTTGATGGTGCAGAAAAACTGTTATGGAAGCAGACGGACACAGGAATAACTATAACAAAGGTTTATCCAAACAAAGGTTCTTCCCAATGGCAGAATGGGAAAAAGGTAGACAAAAGGTAGGCAGTCCAATTCAAAAATGAAAACAAAAATCAAACTGATAGTCTCTTCTCTTTATAAGGGAAATCCGTTGGAGCACGACACTGAAGACCACACGCACCACTTGACAAACTGGGAGGAGGACGAGAGGACATACAGGATCTTGGAGCACACACAGAGGATTACGAGGAGCACTGGAGAGGAACAGGAAAGCGCAAGGTAAGTAATTCAGGAAGTTGGATGACAGGGGATCCAGTGCGGATGATTGCGTGAACAGGTGTGTTAGGTCAGAATTCAGGGGATAGAGATCGTTGTGTGGGTGTGAAGGTGGAGCCTGGTGGGGTGCTGGACGCTGTGGGTGAGTCTCATGGAATTCTTGAAGCAGGGTTTCATCAAGAACATCATCTCATGGAACCCATGATCTCTCCTCAGGGCCATATCCTTCCCAGTCAAGAAGGTATTCCAGGCGGCCACCACGACGCCGGGAATCCAGGATCTCACTGACTTGGTAGATGGCTCCCTCATCGACGACCATAGGAGGATCTTCACCAGGCTCTGTAGGAGGAAGCAGAGGATCATGACAAGGTTTAAGGAGGGAAACATGAAAGAATTCTATAGTGCTGAGGTAGTTGGAAGCGGAATGTAACCGGGTTAACCTGCTCCACGATGGTGAAGGGACTAACAAATCTGGGACTCAGTTTCTTGCAGGGTAGGCGCAGGCAGAGGTCTTTGGTGGAGAGCCAGACTTTCTGGCCCACCTGGTATGTGGGAGCCTCGGAGCGACGACGATCTGCGGTGGTCTTCTGCCTACGCACTGCCCTCTGAAGATGTTGGTAAGCAATGTCCCAAACCCTTTGCTCTCCTGGAACTAGTAGTCCACGGCCGGCACGTTGGAGGGTTCACCTGACCAAGGAAAGAGAGGGGGTTGGAAGCTGAGCACGCACTGGAATGGGGTGAGGCCGGTGGTAGCTTGGCGAAGGGAGTTCTGTGCATACTCAGCCCAGCCCAGGAACTGGTTCCAGGTGTCCTGGCGGCCGTGGCAGAAGGTAAAGAGGAACCGCCCCACTTCCTGGATCTTCCTCTCCGTTTGCCGGTTGGTTTGGGGATGGTAGCCAGAGGAGAGGCTTACAGTCACAACTAAGAGCCTGAAGAATGCCCGCCACACTCTTGAAATGAACTGAGGACCCCTATCTGAAACTATGTCCTCCGGGAGTACGTAGGGCCGGAAAACTTGTTGAAAGAGCTGTTGAGCAGTTTCCCAAGCAGTAGGTAGACCTTTGAGAGGTACAAGGCGGCAGAACTTTGAAAATCGATCAAATATGACGAGTATGCAGGTGTTACCTTCTGAGGTGGGCAGGTCGGTAATGAAATTGACCCCTAGTTGTGACCAGGGGCGGTTAGTTGTGGGAAGTGGTACCAGTTTGCCTGCAGGTAGGTGTCTCTGTGTCTTGGAGATGGCACATTCCTGACACCCTCTCACGTACCTATGCACATCTTGGTCCATCCTCGGCCACCAGAACTGTTCTTTAAGGAGCGAGAGGGTTCTGTTTGTCCCTGGATGCCCAGTGACGTGTGAGTGGAGTGGATCAGTGGAAGGCGTTCTGCATTAAGAATGAATCGCAGACCCTGAGGGCAACCCGGCGGAGGAACAGGAGCAGGATTTGGAGGGGTCACCCATTGAATAGGACTGAGGAACAACTTATCCGGGAGGATAGGTTCAATAGATTTTGGCTCCTCTTCTGGTGCATAGAGACGACTGAGAGCGTCTGCTCTCACGTTCTTTGATCCAGGTCTGTATGAGATAGTGAACTGAAAATGGGTGAAAAATAAGGCCCATCGGCCCTAGCGTGGGTTTAGCCTTTTGGCATCTCTAAGGTACTGTAAATTCTTGTGGTCTGTTAATACCTGGAATGGATGTACCGACCCCTCCAGCCAATATATCCACTCTTCTAAGGCCAGCTTGATGGCAAGAAGTTCCCTGTTGCCGATATCATAGTTCATCTCCGCCGGGTTGAGTTTCCTGGAGAAGTACGCACACGGCTTCAGTTGAGGTGGATTCCCCTGCTGCTGCGATAGGATGGCTCCAACTCCGGTCGTTGATGCATCGACTTCCACAATGAACTGGTTATCTGGGTTTAGATGAATCAGGATGGGTGCGGTTGTGAAGGCGGCCTTGAGACGGTGGAACGCCTGGGTAGCGTCAGCCATCCAGCTGAGTGTTTTGGGTTTCCCTTTGAGGAGTGAGGTGAGTGGACTGGCCAGCAAACTGTATCCTTCGATGAATCGACGATAGAAATTTGAGAAGCCTAGGAATCGCTGTAATTCTTTGACCGTGGTGGGTACTGGCCAGTTAGTGAAAGCATCGACCTTGCCCTGGTCCATGCTCACTCCCGCAGGGTCGATGTTGTAACCCAGAAACTGTGTGGAAACCTGATGAAAGAAGCATTTTTCAGCTTTTAAATAAAATTGATGTTCACAGAGTTTGGAAAGTACCTGTTTTACATGTCGATGGTGTTCTTGGAGGTTGGAGGAGAAGATGAGTATATTGTCGATGTAGATAAGTACAAATTTGTCCAGGAATTCCCTGAAGATCTCGTGCATACAGTCTTGGAAGATGGAGGGAGCATTTGAAAGACAATATGGCATAACTAAGTATTCGTAGTGCCCAGTCGTTGTTACAAAAGCCGTTTTCCACTCATCCCCTTGTCTGATGCAAATTAAATTATAGGCACTACGAAGGTCTAACTTAGAAAAATTGGATTTTTTCTAGGGCCGCTGGTACGAGTGGCAGGGGATATTTCAAAGGGACAGTCACCTTATGGAGAGCATGGTAATCTATACATGGCCTGAGTCCACCAACCTTTTTGGCGATGAAGAAGAAACTTGAAGCAGCAGGGGATGTGGAGGAACGGATGTAGCCGTGTGCAAGGGCTTCTTGGATATACTCCTCCATTGCCTTAGTTTCCAGGATGGGCAGAGGGTAAATTCTCCCTTTGGGCAACTGAGCATCTGGGAGCAGGTTGATGGCACAGGCGGTGGCAGGCGGGCAGCTCTCCTGGGGCAGAAAACATCCTGAAAAGAAGAGTATTCAGCAGAAATTTCAACAGACTGCTTTTCGATAGGAATTTTGATAGAGGTAGTACAAACCCTGAGATGTTTCTTAACACGGAGTGGTAAGGTAGGGAAGCACGTCGGCCAGCATTGAGAGCCCCACTTGGTGATTTCCCTGGTGCCCCAGGAGAGGATGGGCTCGTGCCTCGCCAGCCACGGACGCCCGAGTACCACATCCATTGTGGAACCCTCCAGAACCATGAACCATATTTCCTCCTGGTGACACATGCCCGGCCCGGCACAACTTTGCACATCCTGATCAGAAAGGGGCTTTCTGGTGATCGACTGAACCTGGTATCGTTTGTCGGTGGGTAGAGTTCGGAGCCGCAAACGTCGTGCCAGGTGCCTGGCGATGAAATTTCCCGCTGATCCAGAATGATCCAGAGTGCTGCGACAGAAAGGGAAACTCCTTTAGCAGTAAGCGTTATGGGGTAAGTACAGGCTTGCATGTGATCAACAATATAAAAAACACATGACTCACCGCAGGGCGAGGTGGACATGAAGGACAGTTCTGCAACATATGACTGCCTTGATCACAGCACAAACATAGTCCCAATGCCATTCATCGTTGGCACTCCTGAGGGCTTAACCGGCGTTGATCTACTTGCCTGGGCTCGCTGAGTGGTTCTGGAGGGCTGGCGAACTCTGGTGGACAGGGGTTGACTGACGGAGTGTGATGGGAGAGTTTATTGTAGGAAGAGACTCTGGCTGAGCAACGAAGAGCAAGTTGGATGAACTTTTCGAGTCCGATGGAGTCATCATAGGGTGCCAGCATCATTCTGAGGCTGGGTTCAAGGCCTTGACGAAAGGTTGTGACCAAAGCTCTCTAATTCCACCCGCTGGAGGCTGCTAGTGTTCGAAACCTGATTGTATATTCATGAAGAGGTAAGTTATTTTGTCGAAAGTGATAAAGTTCCTCACTGGCCGAGGTGTCATGCTCAGTTCTTCCAAACACTTCTTGGAAATGAGCGTTGAAAGCAGCATAAGAGCTGACAGCAGGTCCAGCATGGCTCCAGATAGACTCCGCCCATTTTAAGGCACTTCCTGATAAACATGAAATGATGTATTCAATTTTCACCCCGTCAGTATTGTAAACAGTAGGATAAGTAGCGAAAGTGACAGAACATTGCAAAAGGAACCCCTTGCAAGCCTCCGCCGCGCCAGGGAAGGGCATCGATTGCACCATGGGACATACCACTGTAGCCGTCGAAGGAGGGTTATTTACTTCCGGGTTCGCACACTGTGCTGGTGCTGGCATGGGTGCCAGTGGTGGTGTGGTGGATTGCAAAGCTCTCTTGACGACATCTATGAGCTCCTGAAAAGGATTGTTGGTGCTCATTTTCGAGTCCCAGCTTCTGTTTTGGAAGACACAGGAATAACTATAACAAATGTTTATTCAAACAAAGGTTCTTCGCAATGGCGGAATGGGAAAAATTAAAAAATGAAAACAAAAATCAAACTGATAGTCTCTTTTCTTCATAAGGGAAATCCGTTGGAGCACGACACTGAAGACCACACGCACCACTTGACGAACTGGGAGGAGGACGATAATTCAGAGAAAGAGTAAATATTGTTCATTTACAGATATTAGAGACATAACCGTAATACAAAGCAGGTAAATCCTCAAACTTACCATTAAAGGCAATATATGGAAAATATTACTTTATTTTGGTAAATGTACAGTTGCAGTTATCTGAAGTGTTTGTGAGTGTTTGTGTCATCTGAAGTCTTCACAAGTGAGTCTGCACCCAATCTGGAGCTGAAGAATGCTCTAGTAACCTTTGGATGTCTATCCTGAGATAGAAACAGGAAAACAAAAGGAGACTGTTTAGCTTTGCTGCTGTTCATATTATTTCAGACAAAATATGTATTTATGAAGTGCATGGTTATCAGATAAAATAATATAAGGCTAAAAATATGAATTTATCTCATTTAAAATAAAAGAGTGTCTGAGCCCCAAACATTATCCGGAAAGCTATTTCAAACTAATACAAAAAGTACTTTAGTGAACTTTGATAAATTCTTTTCCTCAAAATTTTTTTTCCTCATTTTAGACCAATCACCAGAGCTCCTGCTGCCCCATTTGTGCTTTCCTATATACAGCAGGGGAAATAAGTATTCAACACTTGAACAATTCTTTCATTAAACACATTTTCAGTGCAGCTATTCACTTCAATTATTATTATTCTTTTTTTCAATTCAGGTGTTAGTATTAACTTTAGAAATGTACACAGTCATAAAATTCCAATCCATAAAAAAGTTATATTTAATAAAGTGAAATGAGAAAAGAAAAAAAAAATATTTAACACACAAAGAAAAAGCAGCACACCAAGACAAGACAAAGCAAGACAACAGCTGATTTCATAATTAGTTCAACCTCCTGCAAATTAGAAACAGCCAGGTTATTGCAGCTTTACCCACCTCTGAATGCAAGTATACAAACATCTCAAGATGGAAAGAGGCAAAGAGCTTTCTCAAGACCTTCGCAAAAAGATTATTGTGCTGCATACAAAGTTAAACTTTTTGTCATGTTTGGAGAAGAAATGGCTCTGATTAGATTAAATTAGACAAGGAAAAGAAATGCAGTTTTGGTCTAACCAGTAGTGCAATAAGCAGTGCAGGATACAGGTATAAGTTATAAGTGCACATATAGCAGATATGTACAAGCAGAAATTGAAAATATTTACAGATGGATATACAGTAATATGGACATAATATACAGTTTGTATTAACTATAATCAAAAATTGCAAATAGGTGAACAATGTACAGGTTGCTGTAGTAGTTCTGAATAAGCAGTAGATTTGAACATTATTTACAGGTTAATTACTCTGTTTGATATATTGACATGTGTATGAAATGTATAATCAGAAATTAACAGTGGCATGTGCAAAGGATATGTACATTTACAAGTGGAGTATGTACAGT
>JAUMHI010000039.1:113602-132713 GCA_032359435.1 Enteromius unitaeniatus | reverse complement strand
AGAGCTGTGTGTCATCAGCATAGCAGTGGTAAGAGAATCCATGTGCCTGTATGATGGGCCCCAGAGATGTAGTGTATTTGGAGAAGAGGGAGGGTCCAAGAACTGATCCGTGAGGGACCCCAGTGACCAGACGATGTGATTTAGACACCTCCCCTTCCCACTCTGAAGGATCTGTGAGATAGGATTCAAACCAGCAAAGTGGAATTCCTGTTATACCAAGTGATGAGAATGTGGACAGAAGGATCTGATGATTTACCGTGTCAAAAGTAGCAGAGAGATCTAGCAGAATGAGTACTGATGAACTGCAGTTGGTTCTGCTGCATGTCCTTACAACATTTTAGCCAAATATTGATAATAAAATGTGAACTAGATGTGTTCACTACAGGTCTATTGATGTTCATGCTGAGAAAAAAAAAAAAAAAAGGTTTGTTTTTATATCTATTGTGTGTCATATGTATCAAACTGGCTTGTGTTTCATACTTCAGAAATGTTACCTAATTTCCTGTAGTGCTCCCTAGATTTTGCAATGCATTGTGCAACTTTTCAGGGAGCGAATGTTCCAATGAACTGGAAGGATTTCATGACCTCAACAGCCCCTGAAATGGCTGACTCCATGATCAGTCCCGCAGCACAATGGCACTTGAAATGCGGTCTTTGAACAAGGTTAGTCAGAGGTCTGATCACACACGCATCACACACGCTTAGAATTAGAATTACCTTTATTGCCAGGAATGTTGACACATGTGAGGAATTTGATTTTGTGACAGAAGAATAAAAATAAAACAAATGAACAGGAAATGTTATACAAATTGACTATGTATGTATATTATGTGCAGATTCAAACTTGTGGCCAGGTATGGTGACCCATACTGGGAACTTGTGCTCTGCATTTAACCCATAGCAGTGAGAAGTGATCAACCACACACACACACACTGTGAACACACACCTGGAGCAGTGCAGACAGCAACGGTTCAATGAGTGAGTGTGGTGGATGTGAAGGGTCCAGAGTGATTTTATTAGCTCTTTCGCTCACCCTAGATCAGTTCTTGGCGAGTGGGAAGAGTTGTATCTGCAGTAATGTCCACCGTGTGTGTGTGTAATGGTTTTTGTGTTTTACAGGAATAAAAATTAGTTTAATGACATGGATATGGCAAAGGTATTATAATTTGAAGGTTGTTTATGACGACGCTGTTTTTTAAGCCTTTTGAATTACAGGGACAAACTAACTTTTTTTTTTTTTTTTTTTTTAACTCATTAGGACACATTTTTCAAAACTCCAACAACTCTTCACACAGTTCTATTAACCAATTTTCAGCTTGGCACAGAAGTTACAGTTGTTGTTTTTTTTACATTCCCATGGACACATTTCCGTGAGCATTATTCATAGATAACCTTCAGCCTCATACCTTCCAGCAATCAGTCAATCAATTAGATAAATATATGCTTTCATAACAAGTAAATATTGTCTATCTTCTATCCCTACCATACATTTTCTATCACCACGTACATACTCTTAACAAAAGCTTTACATGTTTTTAAAGACATAATTATGTGAATTATTTTAAGTTATCGTGGGGGCCACTGACTGATTTACAATGTGGTGGATGATTTTATGTCACTGTGGGGGCATACACAAAAATATTTTTATTTCTTTCATTGAAAAATTTTAATAAACTTTAATTAATTTTTATATTTTTTTTTTACAACAGGGTGACTAGGAACATGAAACTGTACAGCCATGACTTCCTGTTTCAAAAGAATGTAAATATGAAGAACACAAAGGCTAAATTCCCTAGCAATATCAACCTAACTTTACTACCCACCCTCCCTGCAAATCACTCGCCACACATGAACGTGTTCAGGACCTGTGACAAGATGAGACGATATTGGTGGAGGATTGATTACTTCAGGTCTCATTCACCAGTGAAAAACACATTATAAAGTCCATATTACACTAATAGCGCTTTTCATTCTTGCTGGACTGCGCGGATGACATATGTCTGTGCAGAGTGCGCAGAGGTATGCAAATGAGAAGGGCTACGAGAAGCTGCTGCTGCTTGATCAGCCTGTGGCTGCTCATCTCTGCCCACCAACTTTCGTTGGCTGGAAAGCCAAGCCAACGCATCCGTCAAAGCCGTGTAGAATGACTTCTGCACTCGCCGGCCGAGCTTTCGCCTCTGCTGGGCAGACAGCCTCTGCTCTTCATTCCATGGCTGTGCTCCAGGTCTTCCAAGCGAAACTTCTGCCACCGAGCGCTTGCCTGACACAGATGTTGTTAAGGAGCTAAGAAGCGCAACGGACTTGGCATTAAGAGCAATGAATGTCACAGCCTAAGCGATCGGCCGATCCATGGCCAGCCTTGTTGTGCTGGAGAGACACATGTGGCTTAATCTAACCCAGATTAAGGAGGCCGACAAGATTCCCTTCCTGGATGCACAGATCTATCCCAGTGGGCTGTTTGGTCCCTCCGTTGAGGACTTCGCGGAGCGCTTCACCGAAGCTCAGAAAGTGTCCCAGGCGATGTGACACTTCTTGCCTAAGAAAGCTGCAACCGCTGCTTCTGCCAGCCGCCCCAGGTCGCCGCCACAGCATCCAAAGCAGTCATCTGCACCTCCGCAGCCGCAGCACAAAAGGCGGGAACCACAGTGCAGTCGTTCCAGATCTGCAACTCAGCGTTTTCCTTTTCCTTTTCATGTGCAAATAGCCAATCATAACAGGCCATTCTTGAGATTCACCTTCAAGGGGATCACATATTAATATACGGTCCTGCCCTTTGGTCTCTCCCTCGCCCCATGCACATTTACGAAATGCATAGATTTGGCTCTGTCCCCTCTGAGACAGATGGGAATCCATGTTTTGAATGACGATTGGCTGATTATGGCAAAACCGCGAGCGGAGGCAGAGAGACACAGGGATCTTCTCCCCAACTACCTAAACCAGCTCGGGCTCAGAGTTAACTTTACAAAGAGCAGGCTGTTGCCCAGCCAACAGATAGAGTTCCTGGGCACAGTAATAGACTCAGTGCGAATGAGAGCGTCAATCTTACAGGTGCGCACCGCAGACAATTTGTTATTATATGCGGGGCATTGTTTCTCTGCATGCTTATGTGACTGTGCGCCCTCGGTTTTCACCTAGGTCCGCAGCCAGGCTTTATCGTTCTTCACTTACAGCTATGGCGAGATTGAACTGTGTTCCCATAGCATCTTAGCAGACGCAGTATGAGTAAAGTGTCAACAGGGAACGAATAGGTTACTTCCATAACCCAGGTTCCCTGAGACACGGGAACGAGTGTCTGTGCCCTTGCCATGCTGTAAGTGTTCATCACTTCAGTAGAAGTAACTTGAAGTCACTCGCAGCCCCGCCCCATTCAGGCAGGCTTCGGCGGGAGCCATGGCCATTAGTGTGCCTAAAACCGCAGGCAGCAGATTGGTATAATCTAAAATTGCGACCATTGGCCGTTGCAGTTTCACTGGGTGATTGAATAGGCTACAGTTAGTAGGAAAAAAGGAGTTTTTCCCATAGCGTCTTAGCAGAAGCAGTACTAGTTCCTGTGTCTGGAACCTGGGTTACGGAAGTAACCTATTCGTTCCCTGACCTGAACCTGATGAAAATGAGTGGGGTGAATTACAGAAGAAGAACCAACACATATAGATGTAAAGAAATATGATGCCAATAATTAGAATAATTAAAAAATAATTAGATGCCAATAATTGTGGCCAATGTGAAACATTGTTTTGCTTCAGTTATAGGTAATATTTTTTGTGCATTTTTTAAATAGAAGATAAACTATGGATAATTATTTTCACATTCATCTTTGCACATATTTACAAAAGGTGCCAATATTAGTGGAAGGTACTGTAGTACATCGATTATCAAAAATGTAATTTAATTTAACTTAGTCCGATTCAATTTTCTTTAAAATATTTATTGTTCATTTTATATTTATTACAAGGGAGAGTCAAACAAGACTAAAATTTTATTAATATATAGATGTTAATGCATAAAGACATTGACACATTTTAAGACAGACAGACCAAAACTGAATTTTTTAAGACCCTATTTTAAAGAAAAGAAAAAAAAATCCCAATTAAATATTCTGCTTATACAGTACTTGGTAGATATGCACAACATTGCAGAATTATTTTCCACCATGTTAATACCCTTTTGTTTATCATAAAATGGAGTACATTTTAAATATTTATATTTAAATATATTTTATAAGAATCACACATAACAATGTTTGTGAATGCACAGGAAAAAATCTATTACAATACCTTTTATCTCTAACATTAAAAGGATAGTTCACCTCAATAAAACTATTTTATATGTTTTGAGGCAGTAACATAGTATAGTATTCTGCAAAGAACTGCATGAATATGTAGGTATGTATAATATATTTTATTGATCACTGGTTTTACTGCCTCTAGTGTTCATTTAAGCTGGAAAGACAGCAAATTGTATGTATAGATACATTTTCGGAGTTTTGCAAAAATATAGGTAGAGGCACTTTTTTTGTTAGCTTATTTTAGAATTTTTATTATTTTGGGTGAACTATTCCTTTAAGCCAGATTTAATTTTACCCTTGTACATAATAAAACAAATTATCTATAATTTAAAAACAAAATGATTTGATATCTTACAAATGATGAACACCCAGCACTATAGTTTTCTATCCAAGATAAAAATAATTTGTAGCCTCTAAGGCACTCTGAAATGGAAAAAAAGACAAAGGTCTTACATGGAAGATATGGAAAAACATTTGCATGAGCAGACAGAGAAAGTGATGAAAGATAATAGGAAGATTTAATAGGGGTTTTGAATGCATGATTTGAACTTGTCTTCAAATATCTTCATCCAGATGTGCTCACCTCAACTGTAAAAAAAGAAGGCTTTAGTCATACACAATAATTTTCTGTGAAAAGATCTATAATTGTGTCACAGGACAATGTTGTGAAGCGGTAATTTTCCATAGTTATTTTTCTTTGATGTAATAACACTAGTCAGACAAAGTTTGGAAGATGTCTAAATTAAGTAGAAATGATGTACAGTAGCAAGATTGAGAAATGAAAGATACACAGCTAAAATAAAACATGGCTTACTAAAAATCACACCTTTCTTTAAATGAACATTTGGGCAAAAGCAAAAGTTTCCACGTTGTGATGTAGAAATGTCTGGAAATGTTTTAACAAGATGTTTTAGCCCGGCCTGGATCAGTCTTCTTTTTTTTTTTAGATATAATAAATCCCTTTGTGAGAAACTTTGCAGATCTTATAAATGCATATAAAGCTACATATTACACTAAAGAAAATGAAAAATAGAAGTAATTTTGCAATAAGGCTTCTAAATGGCAAAATTGTATGTGTGTGAGTGAGAGAACAAGAGCATGCTTTCCACATATAATACATTTTCCAAAAGTTTGAGTTGTTTTGCCATGGTGGCCATGATTAGAAGTGTAATGCAAATAAATGATAAACAAATTTGAAACTCAATAAATGTACAAGTATAAAGGAAATTAAACAAAGTAGATTTGCATGGCTTTGCTGTAAAATGACAGTAAAATGTAAACATTTTTTTAATTATTGTTTACTTTTTTCACTTATAGCCATAAAAGACTTACTAATCATGTTTGCAACATGCCCCTGTAACATGTGAAAAGACCTCAAAGTCAATATATAACTCTAAATAGATGTAAAAGTGCGCATGTGCAAGGTTTTACCGTGCTTTTGGGTGGGATGTTGGGTTTTTGTGCAAGAGCTGGTTTCTTCATTAGAGCGGGTTTGGGAGAAGATGGGACAGGAGTCGCATGTGGAGAGGCTCTCAGGCCGTTGTCCTGAGAAAGTTGCTCTAGAGGGACACCTGCTATCTCATAGTGTTTCTTCCTGAGTTCACCCAAACGCAGACGTTCATTATCCAACATACTTTCAAGCTCTAAAACCTTCACCTGGGAGAGGAAATAAAAATATACAGTGCATATTTTTATCAGTTTCATACAAATATTTAAGAGTAAAATCCAAGTACTTTTCTAGCACTTTCAAGGTGTTTCAGCTGGTGATTCGGAAATGTTGCTATTACTTAATAAAAACTATTAGCTGCTTTTCTATCATTCCTAAATAGGACAATCAAAACCATGGCTTTGACATTATGTAATATATGCTTCAGTTGTAATTACATCAAGGGAATCACTCATTATTATTATTTTGGGTGAACTATTCCTTTAAGCCAGATTTAATTTTACCCTTGTACATAATAAAACAAATTATTGTTTGCTATAACAATGTTACCCTTTCAGTCGAATCACTTCAACGTTACATATGGGATCTCGCTTGAGAGACCAATCATCTTCTAATCCTTTGAAAAGGCCAATGAATATTAGCGTGTAATAATTACAGCCAGGTGCACCTTATCACAGTGTGAGTATAAGAGGGCACGGCTGGATTGCACATGCAGCTTTTCGATTTCGGAGCCTCGTCTGAATGACATTGAGTCTGCTGGAAGAGAATCTGCAAACAAACAGAGTTCCTGTCCGAGTTCAAGCTCTCTCGTCGTTGCAGCATCTTCAACTGGGCAGCTGTCAATGGACCCACGAGACTGGCAGCCTTTAAGCCTTAAAGGCTTAAAGAGCGTCAGTCTTTTGCTCGCCAGCGAGAGACCTCGACCACTGAGTGCACGTGGGGCCGCGAGAGGTCTCCCCTGGGCAACCGAGCGTCAAAAAAGAGCAATTTTCTCAAGGTTTCATAGCCATTCTCCGGGATGTCTATGCGACCGTGCGCTTCTGTGTGTGGCAGTTTCCTCTCCTCTTTAAACGGGCACGAGCGCTGTCTGGTTTTGCGTTTGAGGGTCGAGCATATCAGTACAAGGTTCTCCCATTTGGCCTGTCCCTGTCTCCCCGATTTTTCACCAAACTTGCGGAGGGGTCTCTGTCTGCCTTGTGGAAGATGGGCATCCGCATCCTCAACTACCTTGACGACTGGCTGATAATAGCCCACTTGCGAGAGTTGCTGTGTCAACACAGGGACATAGTGCTACGGCACCTCAGCCATTTGGGCCTTCAGGTCAACCGGGAGAAGAGTACACATGCTGACATGTCTGAGGACTTTCAGGACAGCGGTCCCTCTCAAAAGATTTCAGAGGCTCACGGGGCATATGGCAGCCGCAGTTCTACCGCTGGGGCTCCTCCATATGAGACCGCTTTGGCGTTGGTTACACGACCGAGTCCCGAGATGGGCATGGCACTTTCGGTACTCTCCGGATTGGTGTTTCCCAGGAGTGTCACCGCCTATTCAGCCCGTGGTCAGACCTTGCATTCCTACGGGCTGGAGGGCCCCTAGGACAAGTGTCCAGGCATGTGGTCATGCACACAATTGCCTCCTCCACAGACTGGGGTGCTGTATGCAACGGGCAAGCAGCCTCGTGTCCCTGGACAGGCGCCTGACTGCTGTGGCATATCAATTGCCTCGAGTTGTTAGCTGTGTTTCTAGCCGATTCCGACCCGATTTCTGGAACTTGCATGTCTGGCTCCTGGACGGGATGAGGCAGACCTTTCTGGCCTGCCAGCAGCCGTGATTAACGCCATCTCTCAGTCTAGAGCCCCCTAAACAAGGCAGGCCTACGCTCTGAGATCGGGTCTGTTCGTCACGCCACAAGGACCCACAGAGATGTTCGATTGCAGTTGTGCTTGCCTTCCTGCAGGAAAAGTTGGAGCGCAGGCTGTCCCCTTCGACTATTAAAGTGTATGTTGCTGCCATCGCAGCATACCATGATGCAGTGGATGGGCAATCCCTAGGTAAGCACCAACTCATCATAAGGTTCTTCAGAGGTGCGTGTCGGGTTAATCCCCCGAGACCGCCCTTGGTACCCTCTTGGGACCTTGCCGTCACCTTAACCGGCCTGCGGCTTGCTCCATTTGAGCCCTTAGCATCAGTCGAGCTAAAATATCTTTCATTAAAGATAGTGCTCCTGATTGCTTTGGCCTCCATCAAGAGGGTCGGGGACCTTCAAGCCTTCTTTGTCGACGAAGAGTGCTTAGAGTTTGGCCCGGCTGACTCTCACATAACACTGAGACCTTGGCCCAGCTACGTGCCCAAGGTTTTAACACACTCTTCCGAGATTAGGTAGTGAACCTACAAGCTCTGCCCCAGGAGGAGGCAGACCCGGCCTTAGAGTTGCTGTGTCCAGTACGCACACTGCGCCACTATGTTGACCGCACTCGGAGCTTCACACACTCTCAGCAGCTCTTTGTCTGCTTTGGAGGTCAGCAGAAAGGGAATGCAGTCTCCAAACAAAGGCTGGCCCATTGGGTGGTGGAAGCCATCTCCCTGTCATA
Organism: Enteromius unitaeniatus; assembly: GCA_032359435.1. Lineage (NCBI taxonomy): Eukaryota > Metazoa > Chordata > Actinopteri > Cypriniformes > Cyprinidae > Enteromius > Enteromius unitaeniatus. Next base: position 124,389 of record JAUMHI010000039.1, on the reverse strand, counting down.
TCTATATCAAGGAGAGCCGTTTACCCTAGGTCTGAGAGCCCACTCCACAAGGAGTGTAGCATCCACCTCAGCGTTGGTACACCGTGCCTCATAAGCAGATATCTGTAGAGCTGTGGGCTGGGCAACACCGAACACCTTCACCAGGTACTACGTCCTACGTGAAGAGGCTGTGTCTTCCCGTGTCTTAAACCAGACAAGCAGGTAGCGGGAAGACCGGCTGGTGTTGGCTTGCTGCTATGCATCTCAATGGTTCCCCGATGCCAAGGCGAACCCTCTTCCTCCTCGGACTCGGAGTGGAGTCAGTCCGACTGTGATCTACTAGACTTCCTTCACCAGTGGTTGTGGCTAATATTTTTGTTCCACAGTCAGCCAGAAGGCTGTGTGTCCCTTCAATTATATCCATATCTTATCGATATAGTGCATTCCCTAAAATACCTTTTCATGTCACGTACATACACCAATCACACACGTACATACATTTACATTACATGTAAACTAGGAATAGTCTTGTGTCTTGCCCGTGCAATACTCATTTGCCATAGTTTGACCCTGCCTGTTTTTCTGACCACATCTGTAAAATTAATTTTATTTTTTATTTTAGTGTCTCTCGTCTCGTTGGCTCCATTACAAAAATCCAGCAATGCAATTATCAAATCTGTAGATATGTTCTCTATTGATTATAAAAATTCAGCTGAAGATGTATTTTTTTAAATGTCATTCAAATAAACTTTTTTTTTTTATCCAAATATTCGAATACAAATATTGAAAAATGCCCATCCGTACTTTGTTTTGCTTCAAATATCAGTAAAATATAACAGCTGTCTTTGTACACATCTTACTTTCACATGGCACTAACCCAATATGAATATTTATAAGTTCATATTTACTTTAATTAAAAACAAACCTGTGATTCCATTTCTTCTTTTTTGAGCTTAATTAAAGACATTCCAGAGAAGTCCATGGTGTCTTAATATGGAAATGAGAGAGAGAGAGAAATAAATAGCAAATTCTATATAAATAGAATAAATAGCATCACTATACATTTATTATTGAAGAAAAGAATGAGGAAGCATGACTCAAAAGCCCCTAACATCAGACTGACCCTTATCCTCAATCTGGTCCTGTCCGGTCTTGGTGGACGCAACCACATTAGCAGCCATCTCATTAACATGGCGTGAGGCCTGTTGAAGAATGCCAAGTTTTTTACTGCCACGGTCAGCTTTTACCTGTAAATGGAAAGGCAAATATATGAAGAAAAAAGGCATTCCATTAATTCTGTGCACATGAAATAAAATAACAGTCAGAAGGAAGTTATGTCAAGAGACATTGTTGCATGTGTGCATGTTTTTCAGGCTGTGTGTTTTTAATTTATTTGCTTATTTTAATTGTTGTTTTTAAATTAAATGTAAAAATTCAACCAGATTTCTGCAGTCAATCAACAACTAATTCAAGTAGTACGGCTTATGTAAATGTCATTATGAAGTATTAAACAAGTGAAAAGCCTGTCTATTCATTATTGGTAAGTTAAGTCATTAGATTTTATCCGATATTGTCACCAACCGCCATATACTAGGTCTACAATTAAAAGAAAATAAATGGCAGTCAATATCCAGCTTGTTATGTGGTTGAAACCAGCAACCAGCAGAACATGGGCTCTACAACAGAGAGCAGAATAAAATGATATATAAAAAATAAATACATATACATGTCTATACACAAAATATTAAAGTGCCCCTATTATGCTTTTTCAAACATGATCGTTCATGCAGTGTGTCATGTAGCTGTATGTGAACATAAACTATCTGCAAAGTTGAGACACTGACATGCATGATAAATAAAGTTATTGTCTATCAAAAAAGTAGTTACTTCAAAAATGAAGTAAGATATTTGCATATTGTCTGCCCACGTTCTATGTCGCAAACAGCTTGCCCCGCCCACAAACAGTACATCATGTCAAGAAGACACTCAATCCTGTGAGAGTTAATTTGTTTTATATTCCCTTCTGAAAGATGAATCTACAAATAATGAGTGATTAACATAAGTTTTTTCAACAACTCCTTAAGCAGTATAATCTCTTGTTGAGTTCACGTCATTTTACTGATGACTGCTTTTCCAATCTTGGAGCACAATGCGATATTCACCAAACGCTTGGTCTTAAAGGATGAAAAAGCTTGCTCCTCTGAACGTCTACCTGTAAGTAAGATTAATAATTGATGATTGTATTTTCTAGCGATCGTTCAAAATACGTTTTTGGGTACGTTATGCTGTGTAGAAACCCTGCACATGTCCTGGTAACCGGCTAAATTGCGTTCATGTAGTTCTGTTGTTCAGCTGTGGGCCTAATGTAGTCTAATACTGTGATTGATGCTGCTTGACTGTCTGTCTGTCTCATTAGTTTAAGGCTCCGTTTACACGAAGGGAAGACGCAGGTATTTCCCTGCGGTTTGGTTATGCGCCAGAAAATGCTTAACGTCATGCGAGTGCCCTATTTAATGTTACATAGGTTTGGCATAGTTAATATCACGCTCGACGGTGTGTTTATGGGGGTTGATATAAATGACAAGTTTTTGGAAAACGATGTTGTGTGTACAATGTTATTATTGAAAATGGAGGGGAGGAAATATTTGTTTCTCTAAATACCTGGCTATGTGTAAAAGTGGCTTAAGTAATGATAAACAATGGCTTAACGCAGTGTTATGCATTATACAATGCTGAAGTTTACTATATAGAGGTGTGCCCGATTGGCTTATAAAAGCACTGTCCACGTTAGTTTTGGTACAAACTCTGTGAAGCGCTGTAGCGGTAGACCAATCATATAGGACTGTGGCATCTGACCAATCACAGTGAGGGCTCATGGGAGGGATGGGTTTAGACAAACTGAGTCTTTGAACTGCTTCACAGGAGTCGTTTACGAATCATTTAGAAATGGGGTAAAATAAAATCTATTTTTGGTGAAAACTAAAGTGTTTTGTGACCTTGCATACATGTAAAGCTGTTTTAAGAGACTTAAAATAAAACAATATTAGCCACCTTTAAAATGGCATAATAGGGGCACTTTAATATAAAAAATTGTATTTTATTAAAAAATTTTGGTTTATTATAGCAAGTTACACACTCCCAATTATGGGAAGGAAACCGAAACTGCAGAAAGCCACTTTCTTTATTTTGCAAAAGCTTACAGTTTCCCTAATTATGCTATAGCTTTACAGTTTTGAATGATGTTTTGGTATGACCATAAATTACAAAGTAACAGTGGGGAAAACAATGCAGACATTGCGTGGTTGCCTCGTTCACAAACAACAAAATTTTGCTACCTTGACATCACAGCCTGTTAATTATCAAAATACAGGAAATATATAAAAAGTTACACTAATTATTTTAAATAGTCCATAGTACAATCTGTGCTGTTCAGCATGATCACTGCCTCACTACAGATATTGCCTGTGAAAGTTGTTTTAGATGTTTTACATTCATACAGCTACATAAAGCCTATAGTTTACTTAACCTAATATATTATATTTTAGCATCCAGATACGTTGCAATTATGCAAACATTTGAATTTGTGATGAATGAGAGAGGTCTATGACTTAAGTCTTAAGTTGACTTAAATTAATTTGTTTTGGCTTTATGTTTGTATTTAGCCTAAATGCTTTAGAGGATTTGGAGAAGGGACCTACGTAAAATAGCCTAGTTTATAAACAGTTTGTATTTTATTCTACAGTATATTATTTTTGATTGTTATAATAAAATGTGACTTACATCCTACTGATTTAAGCACATTTTTCTCCACTCAATATGCAATTTTATTTAAGCATATTTTTAACCAAGTACCTTAATGTCTTTAAAACATTGACAGGTTTCTTTAGTTTTTGTTTAATTCATCTTGCCAAAATCTATAAAAGATGATGCTGTATTTACTGTGACTAAGTGCTAGATTTTTTTAGTGCAAGTGGATTTTTTTTTTTTTGAGTAAAGAAAACACTGTACTTTATTAAATTATTATTAGTAGTATTATATAGTAAAAAAAAATAAAGCCATATCGGAACAGTAATAATACAAATGAAAGTAGGAAATGAAAGTTAACATCAATAAAATAACGTGTGGATGAAAAGTGTCTTTTAAAAAAGAAATGGTGAAGCTCCAATGTACACTATTTATTTATTTATGAATGTGTTAAGAGAGATTTTTAGTTCACAAAGAATTTGCACCCTTTCAATTAATGAGTTGACATCTGAAATGAATTAAACACGTACCCTATAGGAAGTTCAAATCTAAATTGAAATGACAGGAAAAGGAATTTACTGTACTGATTTGTAATTCATAGTTCATTATGATATAAAATAAAACCTTGGAGGCTGCAACAAGCTGTGCAGTACTAGCAGCAATCTCGTGAGAGCAGACGATCAACTCCTCATACTTCCCAGTATGCAACACCACTTTATCAGCAGAATCACTGTTAAAAATGGAAAACACAGATTCATCAAAAAAGTGTGTAGAACATATTGGTTTAGCTAACTGTAGGGGGAAAACTGTGTTTAAGGACAGTGGATAACTAAGAACAACTAGGACTAATGATAACCAACTAACTAAATGATTATATAATTATTAGGGCTGTCAGTTTAACATTATATCTTAATAATAATTCATTTCATACAGTTGACTGTAGACAAATATAATGCAGGGCAACAACTCCATAAATGCAGTTACGCTCTAAAATGTAAGATCTTGATGCAAAAAAGTGTTTTTGTCTCATGTTTATATCATATATTAAGCTATATCACAAGAGCAATACCGAGTACTGTTTTTGTCACAAAAGTCACAAGTTTAAATGTGATTTATACAACAGATCAGTAAATAAGAATAATGCTGTCTTATAATTTAAACACAATTATGTGTTTTGCTCAATTTTGCAGAGAACAAATTATCCTTTAAAGTCATAGCATCATTTTTGTGCGTCTCTGAGCAACATAGCTGTGTTTAGTTTCTGAATGAATCCGCATTTTGAATAAAACAGGTAAATCACTGATTCAAAGGCCCATTCATAAAGTGAGTCATTTACTTCATTCTAACTGAATCAGCTGTTTTAACGAATCATAAGGGCATTTATCGCCAACTGCTTGCAGACTTGCAGACTAAAACCAAACCATTAGATTACATGGAGAGGGCGGGGTTTATGACCTATACTGGGACCAACCACCCGATGATGATGATGATCAAGATGTAATTATCAAAACCAAGAAAGTTCCATTTAAAAACTTTAGACCACTCTAGATTAACTGATCCTGATAAACAGTAGCAAAGATACATACACCATCTGTGTTGCACCCCATCCCACAGCTTTGGATGCAGAAATAAGACCCTCTGTCCAGCGTGAGTTACGAGCATAAAATTCTCTCACTGAAGCTGCGCCCTAGAAAGATAAATATCAAATGTATTTTAAAGTGTCCTTCAGGTAACATCACTCAATTCAAATAAAACTCACTGCTGATTTGTCTTTCGAAATTACACATGCATTAAATACACATCAGAAACCGACAGATAAACACTCAAGCTTAATTTAAAAGTACAAATTTAGGGCACCAAGGATAACAAAGATAAATCAAGAATAACGGTGATAATAATATTAATTTTAACACTTTACTTTTCCACTCTCCACAATCTCCTTCTGCAGGTCTGTGGATGCCAACACCAGAAGACGAATGGCCTGCAGGATATTAACAATCAAATAAATACTAAGTACATATTTTAAAGTGTTATTACTTAGTACTCATTTGTGTAAATAATGTGTGACAACAAATAATGTTTTAAAATAAAGTGTAGCCTGATGCAGACAGATGTTTTAATTACTTATGTCACTAAAGTAAACAGAAACACAAAATGTCATTCTATCATCTATACTTCACTGGTTTAATCTTACCTTCATAAGACCAGTGCAGCTATTTAGGATTCTTGAAAAAAAATAGAAGACATATAGATGAAAACATGAAAGCATTCTGTATATTAAATGAGCACAGTTGACAATTAAAAAATGGTTCAAAAAATTCAACTGTTTACCTCTCATTGACCTCCAGTTGGACTCCTGTTGCGTCCTTTCTAGTCTGACTCATCATTTCCTATACAGACAAAAAATGATAACCATGATCAAAACAACAGTGAGACTCAAAACATATAATATAATAATAAAAAAAAGGACAGAACATGGATAATGCTATAATTTTTTTTAAAGAATTATTTTTTGGTGTTTTTGTATTAGATAGGATAGATCACAACTGACTGGTGTTTCATTTTTTTTGCTACTTTGTAGCTAATTACAATGCTCGTCAAAAATATCATAATATACATTTCTGACCAAATGGTACATTCATAATAAAGTCTAATTTTACCTTCTTTTGCAATTTTGCAATTACTTGTTACAAGGGTTGCAGGAACAACAACTTGTAACTTGTGACATATAAATGGACCTTAAGTCCCAACTTGGCCTTAAGACTAAAGATTTGACCAGTAACAACTCTGTACTTGGGACTGTACAGTACAAATGTGTGTATATGATTGAAGTTTAATGTAATAAGAGTAAATCTGCACAATATGTTGCAATAAAAAAAGTTGTAATAACCACATAATAAATTACATTGTACCCTACTCACATCAATTCTCCTAACAGCCTCCTCAATAGCAGCAGATGTAGCAGCCATTTCTTTATCCACCATGTCACCCAGCTCTTCCTTACCAACATCAATGCCTTTTGGCCTCAGATCCTATAAAAAAAAAGGGGTGAGAGATAACAAAAAGAAGGTAAAAATAAAAAAAACCATTTTTTTGTAAAATAATAATTGTGGCATTATTTGTATGAATTACATATGTATACACATTAATGCATATTAGGTAAGATGGTACAGTATAGCTGTACAAAAAAAATTTAAATAAATAAATCCAATATTTGTCAGCCTACGAATGGCATATACTGTAATATATCTTATGTCTTAATTGTAACGGTCATGGACATTTATTTGTATTTCCTCCTGTTCATGCCCTTCTGTATTGTTAAGTTCCTTTGACATAGTTTCTTCTGTACCGTTCCTTGCTAGTTATTGAGTTGAGTTGTTACGCTTTCATTGTGTTGTGCTACACCTGGATTCTACCCCTGGCTACCCCTTCACAGTTAACTCATTTATTACATGTGCTGTGAGTTTAGCAGGCAATTAGGAGTGAAATTGAATTTAACTAGGCTTAATTTTTGATGAAGGTGATTAAAAATTTTAATTTCTCTTTAAATTTCAAACTTAAGCCTAGTCCTAGACTAAAACGTAAATCTGAGCTATTTCCAAAATAAAACTGCAAGTTTATAAAAATTACTTTGTTTTAATTGAACTGTGGCCTAATCCTGGCTTAGGCTAAGCCCTGGGCTTAAGACTTTTTAAGACTTTTATCCCCAGTTTCACAGACAAGGCTTAAGCTAGTCCCAGACTAAACTGCATGTTTGAGCTGGCTCAGATGAAAATATCTTGCTCTGACATATCTTAAAACATGTCAGTGGCATTGTTCTGTGTTAAGATGCACACCTGTAATATTTTCTTATAAGGCATTTTTGTAAAAATTGCTTAAATTTTTTCATTGAACTAATGCTTAGTCCTGGCTTAATCTAAGCCCCGTTTGTGAAACTGGGCCAAAGTCTTTTTTTCTGACCCAAGTTTTCTTATTTAAGAATATTGGTTGGAACCCTTAGTTTTGATCTACATTTCTTCATTTGTCTATTTTTATTACTGTTTTTTTATTGTTATTTTTGTCTTTATTTGTCTTTTTTATTTTTATTATAATCGCAATAAATATATCTTATCATGGACTTCATATCGCAATATTATAGTATCGTGAGATTCTGATATTGTTACATCCTTAAGCAAAGCAGCAACAAAATGCAGCCTAAAGTAGATGCATATATAGAAAACAAAAGAGCTTACTAAGTTTTGAAATGGATCTTGTGTGTCTGCTTGCAATTCCTTACCTTTCCTATTCTAAGAATCTTCTGCACCACTGCTTGAATCGAGGTAGGATCAGCACCCTTTAGAGATGCTTTTGATTTAAGATCCCTAAGGTACTGCAGGCTCTGGGTAGCACAACTCTTACAGTGCTCTGTCAAACCTATAAATAAACATGCATATACACATCCCTCGAACATGTTCTGAACAAGTTTTCACCCAGGAAAAAAACAACAACCCAACAACACAATCTTCACATAAAACACTATGGCAACAGAGCTGCGGTTGAAATTTTTATTCGTTTGTGCTCTTACGGTCAGCGTCGTCAGTAGGGGCCATGTGTGCCGTTGCACTTCCACTGATTATTGTGTCAGAAGTAAGATGTGAAAACTTAGTAAGAGCCCTAACAAGACTCCCAGCATCTGAACCAAAAACAAAGAAAACAAGATATTAATACAAGCACAAAAATGCTATGCAAACATACACACAAACAAAATGCTGGACCAAAGAGAGAGGGAGAGACAGAACATACCCCTCATACTCTTTACATACTCCGAGTGGCCCACTTGCACCTTATCAATGGAGTTGAGTGTAGCCTCTGCTCGGTTAATGAGGTAATCTAGTGACAGGAAATTTAATATTTAACTAAAATTCAGTTAATAATATGTAAATAATTGTTAAATAAAGTTTTATTTTAATAAAAATACCTGGGGAGCTGGAACTGCTAATGTGCAGTGGGTCATCTAGTGTAGCAACAGCATCTTGAATGATGTTCTCAGCCTCAGTGACTGTCGCCTGCAGCAGTGCAAACTGTTCATCCAGCAACTTCTGCTGCAGCCGCTCTTCATGGCTTAACTACAAACACATAAAAAAAAAAAAAAAAGCTCAAAGAAGTAACTTTTTATTAAAATTAACATTAACGGTAATACCGCAATATACATGTGTTGTACACACAATGACTAGAATTCTTGATTATAACTTCTATAAAGTATGTCCAAAAATCATGAGACCACTTGATGGCAATCAGGGTAATAAAATGACTCTAGGACACTAAAGAACCATTAGTCTGACTGACAGTCAGACTGACATTTACTATCCTAGTTCATGACTAAAGTCATACATATTTAGATACACAAATGCCATTCTAAAATTGTATGTCTGCAGTGCTAAAGGCATATCCTGTAAGGTCCTCACATAGTTTCAGCACCACCTTGTGGTCACCTACAAAACTTTGTCATGACACGTCTATTCCACTGGTCATACTGAGAATTGTGATGGCAATTATGCCACATTTGGTTGAACTTAATGTCCTTTTTCTTACCTATCCTATTAGAATTGTAAACAGAAAAACCGGGACACAACGATGGGTCATTTTTTTCAACAGTATCAAACAAAACGGATACTAGTTTTCTGGGTGGTTTCTAGATGGTTTCAGGTGTGTCTGGATGAAAGCTAAGGCATTGCTGGGTTGTTTTGAGTGGGCAGTCACACATTATAAACTGAGACTGATAATTGTTACATTACAAATGCAGTTAATTTGGCACAATAAAGATCAATCCACTGCTGTATTAGCAAAAAATAGACACAAAAAAATGGCTTCATTTATTTCATGCTTTCCCCCCACTTTCCCATTACTTTTAGAGAATTAAATCTGTCCGTACCTTCTCTTTGAGTTTGCCTTGTAGTTCACCAAGCTCCTTGATGGTCTTGTCTCGATCGTGCTGTAAAGAACTCTCTTTTAGCTGAGCTTCCTTAATCAGGGAGGAGAGCTCAGCATCTTTCTTACTTATAGACTGCATTAGTCTATCCTTTTCTGCCTGAAGCGCAGCCATAGAGCTGTTCAGCTGCTCTCCTGCCTAAAGAAAATACAGCAAATTAAATACTTTCTAAAAAAATAATATTTTTAAGTAAATACATTTTTAAGAAAGAATATACAGCTGCCGTGTCGATATACAAACATAAAAAAAAAGAAAGAAGAAGAATGCTATGCACACAGTAACTGCCCCAGAAGCAGAGAAGACATACTGGTATTAATAAGCGTTATTTTAATGTTTTGTTTTTACCTTAAGGAGTCAAGATGCCTCAAGATGCCATTTCTAATTTTAAAAACACAGGTTACGGATTGCCTGTAATGCAGCATTATTCCCAGTACTTGTGCCCCACCTCTCTGCATATTTTGCATGTCTCGCTTTGTTAACGCACCTGATTATACCTGATAATCAGCTCATTAGAAGAAAGCTTTGTGCATGAACTGTGTTATGATCAACATGGTCCCTACACAGTGTTCATTGCTCCCTACTCCCTGAGCAGGGGAAATCCGTTAAAGTTTGCTTCACTTTGGAACATTTATTCATGGATTTGTGCTGTAAATAAATTAATACCATTTAAATTACATCTGGCATACTTAAATGCACTTAAAATGAAATCATGGCGGAATATCCGGTGATGTCCACTTTGCAGGGAACAAACGTTCGAATGGAACAAATGTCTGAAGCACAAAAGAAATATACAAAATGTGCAGAGCGGTGGGGTGCTAGAACTCTAGAATTGAGAATCGCTGATGTATAAGATCTGCAGAGTCACACAGCTTAAAGTCCCCCACAAAAATATTTATTTTATCTAAAATAGAAGGCTGATCCAGACTGGGCTAAAAAACACAGCCTCTTAAACTGCTTTGCAATGGATAGGGAGTTGGACTTGTAACCCAAAGGTTTTGGGTTCGAGTCCAAGGTCCGGAAGGGGTTAGTGAATAACCAGCGCTCTCTCCACCTTCAATACCACAACTGAGGTGAGACCCTTGAGCAAGGCACCGTT
>JAUMHI010000039.1:78492-89443 GCA_032359435.1 Enteromius unitaeniatus | reverse complement strand
ATTATTGTCGTCTTGACTACAGAGACCGTCTCTGCATTTGATAAATAAAGTTTAATTCTCGTCACTATACATTACCACTACTCTGTTCTACTTGATAATGTTCAGTGCTTTGCTACAATCTGTATTGTTAAAAGCACTACATAAATAAAAGTGACTTGACTTGACAAAAGTTATTAGCCAATAAAACACATCAAAGACCCTGTGTAACCTTTTATTTTTATTTATTTTTTGTTATAAATATGACATCCTGTCATAAGACCGATGTCTACCCTGTTTGACATGCTTGGTCTAAAAATTTCCATATCAGGTGTTGAACGAGGGGCACCTGTGGTGTTGAATAAATGAGGATTTTGTAGGAGTGATCACAAGGGGCAGTTCTGGCCTAATGGTTAGGGAATTAGACCTTGTAACTGAAAGTCGTAAAAGTTGTGCAAAAGACAGGGAAATTTTGTGGAATTAAAACACACAGAACAAATACATTACAAAAATAGCTTTATTATTATAATTATTATTAACAACAACATTAATTGATTTTACTTTTGCACATTTTAGACAAATCACAAAAGAGTATCATAAGCAATCCAATCAACAAGTTTTGATTTTTTTTTGACAAATGTTTTGACAACATTTTTTTTTTTCTGTGACTATCTGTCTTTTTGATAGTTTTTTACCCTTTGCATATGTGGTGTTTTATGTGTGATGTAGTATTTAGTCATGCACATATATCGTTGTCAGTCTACGGATTACAGCACAGCAATTTCTATTCATTAAGAGAGACTGGACATTCACTCTTAAGGTGACAAAACCTTTTTTCATTTAATTGTATTATAAATTTATTGCTTACAAGAAAATCCACTGTGTTCATTTGATTTTGTTCAAAATTGTTCATTAATTTAAGATTACACCTGGTTTGTTCTCTCCTACCTCTGCTTAGATTGCATTTGTCTTCTCACAAAATAATCACAAAGAAGATGAATACTTCTGTCTGCACAGTATCAGTTTGTTTAGTCTTCCTATACACGCTTACATTACATGGCTCATCATCATGGGAACAGGAAGAGGAGTTGCAACAGGGTTTTTCCCCCTCAATCTCTCCGTTTGTGAGATTGGTATCTCTCTCAATAGTTTGGTCTTTCTACTTTCGAGAAGGTTTTTGTTTTAAGATGTTAGATTTGTTTTTAATAGGGCTTACATTCACTGGCCGTCCTCTGTTTCAGTGTCTGATCTGTGTTGAGCGTTACCTGGCAGTGGTTCATCCTGTAACCTTTCTGAAGTACAAACCTCTCAGATATAGAGCGATCTGCTGTGTTGCATTATGGATCATTATTCTTGGCTCGTGTTTTGTCTACATGTATAATTTCTCCTCGGGTAACATTCGTGCACATGCATGGTTCGTGTCAGTGCAGCTTACACTGCTCATCTCCATCCAGTTGTTTTGTCTTGTGGCTGTTCTCAGAGCTCTGAAGCAGTCAGGACCAGGAGAGAAAACAAGAGAGAAAGAGGAGGAAAACCACATGAAGAGAAGAGCATTTAATCTCATTCTAATAACTACTGTGAACATGATTGTTCTATATTTACCATTTGCAATCACAGGAATATCAGTCATTGTGACAGCAGACAGTACTTCGACAGTTTGGTTCAGTGGTTTAACTTGTTTTATTTTGGCTGGTTTTGTGCAGCCTTTTCTTTATCTGCACCGGGCTGGAAAACTGCCCTGCATCTGTTCCTCATTAAATATGCCGGTGTAAAAATGTACTTATCAACCCAGATAGCACACGTATGTGTCTTGATTACAAACTATCGGCTTATTATGACCTATAGTTTGAAACGGAGCGAACATAAAAAAAATGTGTTGCACTTGAGTCACAAAATGAAGTACAACCGAAAAAGACTTAAAAAGAATGGACAACAATGGAGCAAACAAGATAATTAATTTCCACTGCAATCTGGTCTCACAGAATTACTTGTAATGACCATTGTCTCTTAACTCTGAATCTGTGGTGGCATCACGGAATAACCAAAAACTATGTGATGGGCTCAGAAGTGATACCAATGTAAGTCAGTGACAGGCATTAACAGTCGTCCACATATGGATAACCGAATTCAAATATAACTGCATCGGATCGACTGGTTCAACACCAGCACTGCCTCAATTGACATTGTTTTCTAATTTTCTAAGAGTGGAAGTTTCCTCTGATCGCCTCAAATATCCATCCGCCCATCACGGAATCTTCCGTAGTCACCAGAGGTTTACCATCACTGGACATCATTTAGGTTATCGGCCAAAGTAGTTTGATAGTATTTAAGCTTGATGTCTTCAAGATGGTGTCTGCTGATGGCAACCTGTAAACCTTTCATCTATCCGTTTTCACTTTATTCAGTTTGCTCAGTTTGTAGCCTTTTGCTAATTGTGAATTTCAGAGTCTTCTGTGGTAGACACTTCTCAGGTCCCATGTGATGAGCGTGATTTCACCACAAAGGACCTGAGGTTTTCCGTGTTTCTACCACAGAAGACTCTGTGGTGCTGCCACAGAACATTGTGGCAAGATTGTTGATCTAGAACAAAATTCCAATCAACCAATAAGATTTGATGGATAATTTTTCAGGAAATGATCAGGGTTAGGTGCTTCTACTCCCTTGTTAATCAACTATCATTTTCCACAGATTTTAGGAATACATTTTGGGTAGGGTTAGGTTTAGGGTAGGGATTGGGATAAGTCTATATTTTAGGACAGTAATGTCTGTCTTGGCAAAATCATGTTGACCAGTCTTACGCAGTGGCTTGTAGCTACCCTAATGTTTCATTTAAAATAATTTGGCCTATGCTTCACCTATCATTCATCAATTGAAATTGATAGGCCTACAAGACCAAAGATTCTGTGAGGGATGTTGGCTATAATGCAAATGTGAATAGCCTATAGGCTTATGGTTTCAACAGATCATGCAGATTGGTAGGCCTATTTTTGTTATTTTCCTCATCGTCATTTGTTAATCTTAATATTATGCCAAGACACGTGACCATTTTTATGTCCAAACCATCAAGAACAGTTTTCAACATGCCTTTAATGTTGACCACGTAGGCTATTGATTACAATCGGTTACATATCCTGCCCCGACATCCCATTCCCATGGACCATGGAATTTAAGGGCTCTTTTAATTGAATTTGGCTACAATAGCAATTTGATAGTAACCTTAGGCCAAACCTGATATTTTGTCCTAACATTAATTCTTATAATGGTTGTAGGCCTATAATTTTGAGTCAATAATAAAAATCACATGTTCAGGCCAATTTACTTATTATCATTATTACTTTTTATTGGAAAGGGGAGGGGTGTGTTGGACTCCTGTGCTCGAGTAAACTGAAAATAATGCACAGGAAACAAGACACAAAGGGAAATGCTTTGTAGAGAAGCGAGACTCAATACTCTGTGACTTGACTAACAAACACACAGAGGTTAAAAAGGCAGGACAACAAGTTAACAAGATAACAAGGGGGAGGAGCTAATCAGTCACTATGGGAACTAACAAGGGGCAGAGCAACAAGGGAACACAGAAACAAAGGGGAACCAATACTTTAAAATAAGAGCCTACACACACCTAGACAGAGAAACACAGACAGGGGTAGCACAGATTAAAAAAACACTAGCCTGTGTGGTGAACATTAAAGTTTTTTTTTTTTTAATTGTTCTGGAAGACTTGGTCAAGAAAATGGTCAATGGTCATACCATCACAGAACTTGAGCCAATCATGGTGAAAGAATATTTAATGTGAAGTATTTTTGAATTAGGTCTAAAAAGGCCCAGAAGAATAAAAAATGAGAATTTACTCCAAGATGAGTATAATTAATTACTATGTGACCATCTATACTGTGTGTAAGAGGGGCTGTTTTTGTTGATGACCCAGCGTTACTCTTCCACACCTTTTCATTCTGGAGGCTTTCCGATGAGATTGTTGTATTAAACTTGACATTTTGAGTTTTTAGGCGCGTTTTTAAATAAATGATACATACATTTGCATATTTGGTGTTGAATGAGTGGCAGGTGTGCTGGCCAATTTTGCTGGTATAAGTCTTAGTTTTTTTTTATGTTAAGGTCAGCTGATCAATCTGTGATCAAAAAGATTTAATGTAAGATACGGTGACTACACAATTTCTTCTTAAGTTGAGGGTCTACTTAAATTCTTCTTAAATGTATCTGTTTGCATCTTCACATTTCATAATGTCAATAAAATATAAATTTTGAAGCTTTCAATTTAGTTTCTGTTCAAACGATTACTTAAACATAGGTTTCTTTCCCTGAACATTTTATAATTAAAGTATTTGCATATCTGGTGTTTCATGTGATATATATATGCTTATGAATGCTCTGAAGCCAGTTGACAAAACACAGCACAGAATTTATACACGTCCATAGACCAGACATTCACTCATAGTTAAGTAATAGTAATATTTTTGATAGATTTTCTTGTGTTACATGACAACTGTTACGGAACGCACCTCTGTGGCCCTCTCCAACGGGCAGCAACGGGAACCTTCGCCGGAATACTAGTTTCCACACGGACCTATTTCAACCACGTACCTTGGCGTTTTCGCGCTCTTCCGCCCCTTCCGCGGACTATTTAAGCAGTGACTGTTGCCTCAAGCAGGCGCGAAGTTTCGATTTGCTATTTGCCATCGTCTCTGAGCGTTTTCCCAAGTCTGGTCTTTTCTCTGTGTTTGATCCCTGCTCCGTTGTTTGACTACTGATTGTTTGCCGCCTGTCCTGAACCTATTGCCTGCCATTGTTTATCCTCTGCCTACTCCTTGTTGACTCTGATTGCCGGTTATCGACTCTTGCCTGTACGACCACGTCTAATAAAAGCTGCAAATGGATCCACAAGCCGTGAGTGATTCCTTACAGGAAACTTCGCCACCTCAGGATCCAGCAGCCATGCAACAGGTCATTGTGGAAGTGACACGCCACGCTACGGAGTTTCAGACACAACGCCAACAGTTGGATCAGCTGCTCGCCATCACCACCGATCTAGCTAACTCCGTCCGCGCACTTACCACCGCAGCCGCGGCATCGAGTAGACCAGCCGATCCGCCCGCCGCTGCAGCTCCCCCGGCTCTCATCTGCACTCCAGCCCCCGGTCCCGCGCGTCTCGCGCTTCCGGAAAAGTTCGGCGGAGCTCCAGGCAAGTGTAAAGGCTTTTTACTCCAGTGTGATCTATATATGAAGTCACAGGCCGCTAGTTATGAAGAGGATCACGCCAAAATCGCACTGGTTACTTCTTTATTGACTGATAAAGCCTTAGACTGGGCCACAGCTTTGTGGGATGGCAACCACATGGCCTTTCCTTCGTTCCGGCACTTCATCAGAGAATTCCGCGAGGTGTTCGAACATACCGCTGACGGTCAGAGTGCTCGCGAGGAATTGCTATCCCTGAAGCAAGGTTCATCCTCCGCAGCTGAGTTCACTATGCGGTTCCGCACGCTCGCGGCGCAAACCGGCTGGGATAGCGACCCCCTTCTGGCCATCTATCAACGGGCTCTTCGGGAGGACTTACAAACGGAGCTGGCCTGCCGCGGTGAGGACTTAACGCTCCACCGCTACATGGAACTCGCCATCCGCACTGACCAGCTCATATCCTCTCGTCGAGGACGCCGCTATCTACCCGCCATTACCAGCGCTAATGCACTACCAGCACCTCAGCTCAACCTCCAGCGGAGCCCATGCAGCTAGGAGCCACACGTCTGTCGCTGGAGGAAACAGAGCGCCGCATGGCTAACGGTCTATGCCTGTACTGCGGCAAGGCAGGACATCTCCGCGCCACCTGTCCCGCTCGTCCTCCCAGACCATCGACGTACAGGGTGAGTGCCATCTCTCTTGATACAGCCATGAGAATTGAAGTTGAACTGATTGTAAATGGGGAACGAATTAGCACGCAGGCTTTTATTGACTCTGGGGCAGCAGGGAACTTCGTTGATGCTCGGTTTGCTGCTAATCATGCACTTCCTGTTGTCTCTTGTGTCCCCAATGTTACGGTGGCAGCCCTAGACGGTCAACCTATCGGAACCGGACGCATCACCCACCAAACTGCACCCGTCAACCTTCACACTAACTCCACACACCAGGAGGAGATACAACTGTTTGTCATCAACTCACCTGAACACCCCATAATATTAGGACTACCATGGCTCAAGCTGCATGACCCCACCATCTCCTGGAAAGACCATCACATCCTCCGCTGGTCGTCTTACTGCCAAGAACACTGCCTTCACGACACCCCACGCTCACTGAACCGCCTGAACCTGACTCCCGACGAGACCCCCGACTCCCAAATCTACCCAGCAGCCTACCACGACCTCAGCACAGTCTTCAGTAAGGAGAAAGCCACAAAGCTACCTCCCCACCGTAGCACCGACTGCGCCATCGACCTTCTTCCTGGCGCTCCACTCCCACACGGACGCGTCTTCCCGCTGTCGCAACCGGAGATGGAGTGTATGGAACAATACATCAGGGAGGAACTGGCCAAGGGCTTCATACAGCCATCTACATCTCCTGCGTCGGCTGGCTTCTTTTTCGTTAAGAAGAAGGATGGTGGACTGAGACCGTGCATAGACTATCGCGCCTTAAATGACATTACCATCAAGTACCGTTACCCGCTACCACTGGTACCCGCCGCGCTGGAACAACTCAGGAAGGCGCACTATTATACCAAGTTGGACCTACGTAGCGCCTACAATCTGGTGCGCATCAGGGAAGGCGACGAGTGGAAGACGGCCTTTTCTACAACCACGGGCCACTACGAATACTTAGTCATGCCCTTTGGTCTCTCCAACAATCCCTCGGTCTTCCAGGCCTTGGTGAACGATATCTTCCGGGACATGCTACACCGCTTTGTTATCATCTACATTGATAATATCCTCATCTACTCGGAAACTATGAACAGCCATGTCCAGCACGTCCGGGCAGTACTACAGAGACTCATAGAAAACAACCTCTATGCAAAACTAGACAAGTGTGAGTTTCACCAAACTCGGGTAGCCTTCTTAAGCTACATTATCAGCCAGGAGGGAGTAGCTATGGACGAAACCAAGGTCAAAGCAGTCGTAGAATGGCCCCGGCCACACACCCTGAAAGAACTCCAACGGTTCCTGGGCTTCTCCAACTTTTACCGGCGGTTCATACGTGGATTCAGCCTGGTCGCAGCCCCACTCACGGCCATGACAAAACGTTCCACCACGAAACTGACCTGGACCGAAGAAAGTCTGGCAGCCTTCGAGAATCTGAAACGCCACTTCACCACCGCACCCATTCTCCACCATCCGGACCCCTCCAAACAATTTATTGTTGAAGTGGACGCCTCAAGTACGGGAATCGGGGCCGTGCTCTCTCAGCGGCAAGGGGACCCCGAGAAGCTCTTTCCATGCGCCTATTACTCGCGCAAATTAACACCTGCAGAACGCAACTATGACGGGGATCGAGAATTACTATCCATGAAGGCAGCCCTTGAGGAGTGGAGGCATTGGCTCGAGGGAACCAGTGAACCATTTATGGTGTATAACGACCATCGTAACTCTGAGTACCTCCGGACAGCCAAGAGACTCAATGCTCGCCAGCCCCGCTGGAGCTTATTCTTCACAAGGTTCCAGTTTCAGATTTCCTACCGCCCAGGCTCTAAGAACGGAAAAGCAGATGCCCTCTCCAGAATGCACGACCTTCCCACTCAGACTGGGGAACCTGGGTCCATCATCCCTCCTCACTTGATCCTCGCCCCCATCCGGTGGGACATCATGCAGGACATTACCGACGCTCAGGCTACCGAACCCTCTCCCCCCGACTGTCCGCCAGACAAGACCTATGTGCCCACTGCCCTACGTGACCGGCTTCTGCATCTTGTACACGACGATCCCAGCGCTGGACACCCAGGAAGACTGGCAACCACTGAGCTGGTGTGTAATAAGTTTTGGTGGCCTACTATCCCCGCTGACATCCGCAGTTTCATCACACACTGCGCCCCGTGTCAAATGGCCAAGTCCTCCCGACAACGCCCGGCAGGCCTTCTGCAACCGCTACCTACTCCACAGAGACCCTGGTCGCACATCGCCGTGGACTTTGTCACCGATCTACCACCCTCAAATCACTTTACAACCATCCTCACGGTGGTAGATCGGTTCTCCAAGGCCTGTCAGTTAATTCCACTACCTAAAATACCCTCAGCCTGGGACACTGCTCAAGCCATTATGGAACACGTCTTCCGCTACTATGGCATCCCAGAAGACATCGTATCTGACCGCGGCCCACAGTTCACCTCTCGGGTATGGAGAGCCTTCTGTCGTCAGCTAAACGTGAACGTCAGTCTGACCTCCGGGTACCACCCGGAATCCAACGGACAGGCCGAGAGACTCAATCAGGAGCTCATTAAATTCCTCAGAACGTACTGCCATGACAATCAAGAGGATTGGAGCCAGTTCCTCATCTGGACGGAATACGCCCAAAACTCCTTACGGAAACAGTCTACCAAGATGACACCTTTCCAGTGCGTCCTAGGCTACCAGCCCCCATTGTTTCCCTGGTCTGGGGAACTCACAGACCTGCCCGCCGTAGACCACTGGCTCAGACGGAGCGAACAGACCTGGGATCGGGCCCACATCCAACTCCGACAGGCCGTGAGAAGAATGACCGAGCAGGCCGACCGACGGCGACGACCTCACCCAGAATACGAACCAGGACAATGGGTCTGGCTTTCTACCCGGGACCTACGCCTGCGCCTCCCTTGCCGAAAACTGAGTCCAAGGTACGTGGGTCCTTTCAAAATTATTTCACAAATATCTCCAGTATCTTACCGTTTAGAACTCCCCTCCAGCTACAAAATCTCACCCACTTTTCATGCCTCCCTGCTCAAGGCCGCTGCTGCCCCAGAAGGAGAGGGGGACCAGGATGAGGACGCGCTTCCAGAAGCCCCTCCCCTTCTTCCCGAGGACGAGGATATCTACCAGGTGCGGGAGATCTTGGACTCCAGGCGTCGGGGTCGTCTACTCCAATACTTGGTCGATTGGGAAGGGTTTGGTCCGGAGGAAAGGTCATGGGTCGATGCACCCAACATACTGGATCCTTCTCTCACCGAGGACTTCCACCGAAATCACCCCGAGAAACCAGCCCCCAGACCACGAGGGAGACCTCGGCGCCGAACTCTTTTTCGCGTCAGGAGCCGCTCGCAGGGGGGGGGCTCTGTTACGGAACGCACCTCTGTGGCCCTCTCCAACGGGCAGCAACGGGAACCTTCGCCTGAGTACTAGTTTCTACACGGACCTATTTCAACCACGTACCTTGGTGTTTTCGCGCACTTCCGCCCCTTCCGCGGACTATTTAAGCAGTGACTGTTGCCTCAAGCAGGCGCGAAGTTTCGATTTGCTATTTGCCATCGTCTCTGAGCGTTTTTCCAAGTCTGGTCTTTTCTCTGTGTTTGATCCCTGCTCCGTTGTTTGACTACTGATTGTTTGCCGCCTGTCCTGAACATTTTGCCTGCCATTGTTTATCCTCTGCCTACTCCTTGTCAACTCTGATTGCCGGTTATCGACTATTGCCTGTACGACCACGACTATTAAAAGCTGCAAATGGATCCACAAGCCGTGAGTGATTCCTTACACTATCGGATATGTACCTTACTCTATGAAAACCACTGTAATTTCTCCCATTCTTAAGAAGCTAGGGGCTGATCCATTACATTTTGTTTCAATTAAAAATCCCAGTTAAGTGCCGTATTGATTTTAAAATTTTGCTTCTCACATTTAAGGCTCTAAATTGTTTGGCTCTCCCGTATCTCACCGATCTTTTAAACATTTATACTCCTTCTCATTCCCTTAGATCGACTCACTCTATTTCTCTCGTGCAGCCATGTATTCACTTAAGTACAATGGGAGCGAGAACTTTTAGTTTTGTGGCACCACGGTTGTGGAATTCGCTCTCCCCCAACATATGGAACAGTGACAGTCTTCATATTTTTAAATCACGTCTTAAAACACATCTTTTTACTCGGGCTTACGTGTGAATTTGCAGCTCTATTTCTTTTTTATTTTGATGTGTGATGGATGTACTTATGCTGTAAATTTTATAATGTAATTTTTATATTGTTACTGTTTTATTGATTGTTTGCTGTAAGGTGTCCTTGGGTGTTCAGAAAGGCGCCTTTAACCCTCCTGTTACCCTAAAATCCACTAACACCTTTTATCCTCTGGATTCAATTTAACATTTTTTTTTGCTAAAAGGTTAGTGTCAGGTAATTTATGTCTTTGTTGATTATTTAACAATACTCTGAAATACAGAAGAATTAGGTTTTCCCCTGCCCCATGGCATGGGAAATATCAAAGTCTCTAGTGAGATTTAGGATTCACCCTTCCCCCATGTCACGTGAACTGTCAGTGGTTCTTGCAATACTACAGGTATGATTGTGCTAGTTTTTTTAATTATCATTTTTATTATACTTAACATATAAAATGATAGTGCATATTATAAAATCATAGCATGTTATAGTGACCTCAATATCACCCAAAACAATTGTGTGTACATTTTTTCATATTTCTTATGTTTTATACAGCTAAAAGACCCTGAAGAACACCAATGTGATAAAATGTTAAAAATAAAGAAGGGCATTTAAAAAATAATATTATGTTAATGTTATGTTTACCAAGTTTTCCCTATTAAGTTGGGAAAAGTCACTCAATCTGAAGCAAAAAGAAAAAAGTCAATTATATATGTACATACATTAAACATTGAATGGATAACAGGAGGGTTAAATAAAATGCATTATTATTATTATTATACGTTATTGGAGCGCTCCTGGGGTGTATTCCAGAAAGCAGGTTACATGACATACCCGGGTAAGTTTAAGGGTAAGTTAGTGGATAACCTTAACTTTCGGTTCCAAAAACAGAGGTAACTTTCTGGGTATGTATGTAACCATAGG
>JAUMHI010000039.1:20794-39734 GCA_032359435.1 Enteromius unitaeniatus | reverse complement strand
TCATAGGTGTAATGGTGTATCTACTGTACAGACTGTGTGTGGTATTGTTCTACACTGACTCTACACCTAAACCTACCTCTTACAGGAAACACTACACACTCTTACATTCTCAAGGACACAGGAATTGTCCTCATAAATCATGTTTACGTAGTAGTACCCATGTCATTATACACATTATACACACAGTGTCCTCGTAAACCACAAATCCCAACACACACTCACACTCTCACACACACCTGACGGCTGCACTCGTAGAAAAACAAGCATTTCTAAGAAGAGATTGATTTATTCACAGCAAATAAAGATACTGACAGATGTAGGCAAAGGCATATGGATATTTAAACCAAAAAGGTACATTTCCTTTTGAACCAAATTGATTTTGAAACCCATAGACAATAAAAGAAATATTTGAAGACTTCACATGCAAAACCTGTGTTTAGCTTCATTAATTAAAAGTTAACAAATAGGTTTATTTGATTGGCTAAAAAGTAAAAATATATTCATTTTAATGGAAGGTGCGTGTCATTCATGATTATAAAACTGTGAGCGTCTCAGGTGTTGAAGACAAATCTGACACCCAGGCTTTTTAAAGGCTCTTGAGATCATCTTGATGTCGTCTCATTGAGCTGATGGACTCTATCCGCTGTCTCAGTTTGGACTCCCAGTCATCTGATCGCTCCAGAACATCACAGCGGGTCTCCAGCCTGTCTAACCTCTGCAGCGCTTCAGGGAGGTCAAGGGTCAAACCGGCCGTCTGCACGGCCTCCTGGAACTTGGCCGGTGATGCAGTCGCTATGCAGCATCTGCATACAGAGAGCCTTTGACTTAAGTGTGTGTGTGAGTACACCTGGTATTTATCACCTTATGGGGTCCTACATGAGTGTGTGTGTGTGTGTGTGTGTGTGTGACCTGTTGTCTCCGGGTCTGACGGCTGTGTGATAGTGCTGCCACACTCCTACAGCAGTATGAGGACAGATGAGATAGTGATTGTCCGTCCAGCATCTCCTCATGGCCTCCAGTATCCCGTCATCAGACACAGAGCCGGACGATAACACCTCACACAACTAGAAAACACAACTCTATTATCATCCAGCTCTGATCTGATAAACGCAGATGTACATTTGATAATAAATTACTGACCCCCATGTAATCCAAGATGATCACAAAGAAACAGGAGGAAAACATTCCAGGATTTTAATGGATATTAATGGATATAAACACAGCTGCACACGATCCCATGATTTTAAAATCATTCTTAAAATCATTTGCTCCAATATATGGAGAAAATAATGAAATGTTTTTCACATTTCTTTTCTACTTAAGGAAGTCACACTTATTTTTGTTGTGGACTAGTCGTTGTGCAATAATGTGGTTGACCATGTCCAGTCATGTATATGTTTTTTAAATCCTTTACCACTGAACTCCACTATATGGAGAATCCTGGAATTCTGACAGGATGAATAAAAACACAAATATCTTTGATCACAAGGGGGTATTAAAATCTTTCCTCTGGAAGTGAACTTATCCTTCAAGTGATAATATTCAGAAACTGTGTGTGTGTGAATGATGACCTGCTGATGGAGGGACACTGGAAGAGTGAGTTTGTGTGTGGTCTGAAACTCCTCCATCAGTCTCTTCACCATCGCTCCGTCTCGAGCGGACAGGAGCCAGAACACACGCTCCATGTTATACGGGTCCTGGATGTCGATGGCAGGAGCGAGGGTTTGCTGGACGGAGCCGGACATGGAGAAGTCTCCGGTCTGCAGCGCGCGGTGGACGATGTCGTTGGAGTTGACCACAGCCACGAGACGCAGAGGGACTCCCATCAGCTTCACGATGACCCCAGCTGAAGTCAAAGCCCTGTTACTTCACTACATTAAACCCAAGCAGCTCTCTAACACCAGTCTCTGTTCACCATTACAACATAAACTACTGAATAGAAATCCTGCACACTGCTCAGGTTTGCATGATCAAAAAAATATCTCATGATGTTTTTGTTGTGTTCGAGAGCACTAATATTTTTCTTCATATTATAATGAGCATAAGTTAAAGATATAAAGCAGAATAAATAGTATAATTATGACATATCAAACTCTAAACTGAGGTTCTGCTGTGATGGTGGTTCTTCACCTGTGATGTTCCCGGCTCCTCCGGTGGGCACCAGCACCTCCAGCTCCTCCAGCAGGTCTCCTCCGGCCCGCCGAGAGCTCAGATGAAGATACGCAAACAAGAAATGAGCCAGCTGCACCAGAATCCTGGACCAGTTCACCGAGTTCAGACTCATGAGTCCGTGACGCCGCACCAGATCTGGATCCGCAAAGAGTTTCCTCAGAGGAACGTCAATGTCATCAGACGTCCCGTCAGCTGCAGAACACACTGCTTCATGAACAACTCTCAGAGATCTAACACACATACATACCCACGTGCTTAAAAAGTTCTTCACTGCGATGATTTTTGGCTCCATGAAGAACCACCTCTTACCTTTTTATAATCTTATTAACCTTCTTTAACCACAAAGAAGCTTTCGTGAAACATACAGGTTCTTCAGACGTTAAAGGTTCTTTATGGAACCATTTAGACAAAAAATGTTCTTCTATAGCATCCTGAAGCACTTTTAAATGAGTCCAGTAAAAAAGCTTTGAACAATCAGATGTGATTCTGATCACTGCATTAATTTGTTCAAAAATACAGTAGAAAATGTAAATATTATTACAATTTCAAGCAGCTGCTTTATATGTGACTATAAAGTCAAAGTTAATGTATTTCTGTGATGTTCAGCATCATTACTGCAGTCTTCAGTGTCATCCTTCAGAAATCCTAATAATATACTGGTTTACTGCTCAACAAACACTTCTGATTATTATCAGAGTAGAAAACAGATGTGCTGAACAGTGTTTCTGTTTAAACTGTGATGCATTTCAGAAGAATAGAAAGTTCAAAGAGAGAGAGATCTTCTGCTACATTATAAATGCCTTTACTGTCACCGTGTCCCTGCTGAAGGAACGCTAGTCTTCACCTGCAAACACATGGACGTTGTCTGCTATGCTGGTGGTCATCTGTCGCTCCTGGACTCGAGTGATGCGTCCGCGGGGAAACACCACCACTATGTCCACTTCACTGACCCCCAGCACACTCCTGATGGCTGAGCCGCCCGTGTCGCCCGACGTTCCTGAAACAACATCAGCTCTGAATCTCCGTCGCAGGACACGAGCAGCTCTGAGACGGACGACTCTTCGTACCTACTACTATTGTGGCCCGTTTGCCATCTTTGTGCAGAAAGTACTGCAGGAACTGAGCGGTGCAGGACATGGCCAGGTCCTTAAAGGCCAGTGTTTCTCCATGAAACAGTTCCAGGATGGAGAGAGCGTCCTTCATCTGAACCAGTCTCACAGCTTCAGGAATGGAGAAGCTAGACAGCGCTTGTTTGATGAGCTCTACAGACAGACAGAGGTGTGTTTGTTACAAGTTACATAATCAGAGCACTTTTTCAAAAGTAATGCATTACGTTTTAGTTTAGAAGGAGTAACTTTTCTAAATAATTAACTCCAGTTTCCTCATGTCATGCTTGTTATTAAGCCAATACTGTCATGCACCACTTTTAAAAGTGAGTTTGGCAGCACTCACGCTCCAGATCTTGCCGTGGTATCTCCTGCTCGGGGATGTAGAGGCTGCAGATCTCACACAGCAGCTGCTGATAGGACAGACGGCTCCAGGAGCGCAGAGTTTCGGCAGACAGAGACGGGATGGTCTCCGGCATGAACATGCCTCCATCTGCAGCGTATCCAGAGAACAGAACATCTCTGAAGCTGCGGCCCTGAACGCCCGCTCGCGTGCTGCAGTAACGCATCCTACAGAACCAGCAGAACGTCAGCATTTACTGGAGATCTCCTCGTCATCAAGATCAGGAGGAGTGTGTCTCAGGAATGGATGTGAACGGGTGCCGTCTGATAAAAACATCACAATAATCCACAGCACTCCAGTCCATCCCTTAACATCTGGAGAAGACAGAAGATCTCTCATTCTGACGGCACCCATTCACATCCATTACCGAGACTCTAATGTGGAGACACATTTCTCCAGACCTGATGAAGACACAAAAACTACTTCTTTTACCCTGCACTGAAAACGACTGAATCTCGTTAATGACTGACATTCTGTGTAGTTTGTTAGTGCTGTTGTTCTGTCTATAAATACACATTCCCTCATTTGTGTTCTCTTTAATCCATAACTCAGAAGTCAGAAGTTTCTCATGCAGCGCTTCTCTCGTGGAGGTCAAAGGTCTAAAAATGATATTTTTTCACGGACTGCAGCTGTTTACAGTGTTTTATTTGTTAAAGATGACGCTTATTCGCAGCTCTTTACTCGCGTGTTTTCATGCATGTGGATATTACGCTATAAATGAAGCAGAATGAGCGGATGGTTACCTGCGGCAGACTGGACTCTCTTCAGCCGGAGCTGCTGCACTCTGAGCCCGCGGAGCTCTGCTCGGTGCGGCGGGTCATGGAGGACCCAGATCAGTGCTCCTGGGACATGGAGTTCATCTAGTTTAGATGTAAACGGACACAAGCGGCTAACATTGTCCATAAATGTAAATATATTTAACGTAAACCCAATTTTATCTTCAAACAAGAAGTGAATTTAATGTGTATTTAAATACTATTGTCATATTTAATATTATTTCTTAATATATTTGTGAAGCGACTAACAATAAACTCTTACTGAACGTATTTGGTCTATATGATGTTTGTTCTTTTTATAATTCCTTTTCTATTTACAAATGAATCGTTGTTAAATTAATCGGGGTTACTTTTTTATGCTTGTGAAGCAGTTTTTAGATGAATCTGTCACGTGATAGCCGTTACTTTACCCAGCGCTGTGAGGATAAGCCAATCACAGCCGTTTGTGATTCTAGGAGACGCTTACGTTTCACATCTCTTGGATGAAATGCACAACTGTAAACAAGAACGTAACCCAATCTTAACAAGTTGAAGTTGGATTATATATATATATATATATATATATATATATATATATATATATAAATACTGTAAGATGGGGCTATTTGTCAAAACAGAAATCTGGCATCAAACAGCCAGCAACAGTAAAAACAGCAGTGAATCACAAAACACCTTGTAAAGGGTCATGTACAGGCACAAAACGTCAAAAAAAGTGTAATGCTGAATTTTATGGTTTGCAAATACTGCAATACTGAGTGATGTACCATGAAGGTCAGATGGATGTCAGTTTGGGACAGTTGGGTTGGTTTAGAGCATTATCGGACAATCATGTGAAGATCAGCTGATGTCTTATTTCAGCATAACCTTTGGACATTTATTCCAAACTAAGCTTTTTCTCAGCGGTTTACTCATAATCTTTATATAATCTTATTGTGCATTGATAGGTTTAAAGTCTGATGAAACAAACCTGATTAAGCACAAACGCCGTGAAAACAGCCTGTCGGAGCCCAACACAGCATTTCTGCAGAAGTCTTCTGGACCGGATCTGAAGAAACCCACGGTGAGATTCAGTCATGATGTGTTAAATCAGTGTGTGTTTGATGCTGATGCTGATGTGTTTCTGCAGTTGCTGATGGATTTCAGTGGAAAATACCAGCTGGAGTCTCACGAGAACTTCGAGGCCTTCATGAAGGCTGTTGGTGAGAGAAAACACACATTTGTGAACCTGGACCACAAAAACAGTCCATTATCTGAATAAATCATCTCTCACTGATGTCTGGTTTGTTAGGAGAGGACAATATCTGTCTGAGATACAACTATTAGACAATCTGGAATCTGAGGATGAAGAAACATCTAAATACTGAGAAAATCATCCTCAAAGTTGTTCAAATGAAGTTCTTAGCAATGAATGTTATCATCAAAAATTAAGTTTTTATATATTTTTGGTAATAAATTTATTGAATATTTTCATGGATCATCTTTACTTAATATCCTAATGATTGTTTGTCATAATAGAGAAATGTATAATTGTGACCCGTACAGTGTATTGTTGTGTATTTCTACAAATACACCTGTGCTCCTCTGACTGCTGCTGTGACACAGAGACGTGTTTCCATCCTCATCCTCATCACACACTACTCATGTGTTTGTGCCTCAGGGCTGCCGGATGAAGAGATCGAGAAAGGTAAAGACATCAAGAGCATCTCAGAGATCCATCAGGACGGGAAGAACTTTAAAGTGACGGTGACGGCAGGAACTAAAGTGGTGCTGTACTCATTTACTGTAGGAGAGGAGTGTGAGCTGGAGACCTTCACCGGAGAGAAAGCTAAAGTAAGATCTGTAAAACCATTTACATTTATTCATTTAGCAGGCACTTTTTATCCAAAGCGACTTACAGGTGAGCAGTTGGGGGAACGGTGCCTTGTTTAAGGGAATCACCTCAGTCGTGGCATGGAAGGTGTTACCGGACCTGGGACTCAAACCCGGGGCACCTTTGGGTTTCTTTGGCCCTTTGGGTTCCCAGTCCGAGTCCCTATCCATTAGGCCACGACTGCCCCCCAGACACCAGACATCTAACAGGAATTAATATTATAGCAAAGGTGTTTGCTAATGTTTTCTTTAGTGATATTTTGATGTTGAAGGTGTTTTGCAGTTCATGGATTGATGTGTTTTTGAAAATGTGTAAGAGGTCAGAAAATTAATGAAACTGTAAACTGTAATTTAATTAGTTAGTGAGAAATTATAGTAATTAAACAGTTGATAAATAAATATTTATAAGTAAAGTTATTATATATAAGTTATTTTCAAAAACTATAATAAAAACATTGTATTTGAGCTTTAAGTAGTTTGAAAGATTTCTTTCTCATGTAACTTGAACTAAAATAACTCAAACTTAGAAAAAATAAATATGTATTACAAAAAAATTAAAACAGAAACAAAACATTTCAAAAATGTAATGATAAACTAATGATGTTGATAATTAAGCACATTCCCATTTTTACTGTAAAGTGAAAAAAAGTAACCCAATCACTAAAATATGGTATGTAATGAACAAAAATATCAAACAATCATTCTGTACTTTATTATCTGTACTGACAGTCACTCCACTTATATGTTCATTTGTTTTCATTATGGTAATGTAAAAGATGTGTGTTTTTTATTCTTGAGGAATTAAAACAGAATTAATCATAATGTGAATTCTTGGGATGAAATGATGTCACATGTATGTAAAATATATCCTAAAACGCAATATCATTTTCAATCAAAATCAAATGTTTTATGTGAAATATGACCTTTTTTGTTCTATGATTGATAAGATGTGAAACCTGTTTGTGTGTGTGTGTGTGTGTGAGAGAGAGAAAGAGAGACAGGGAGTGTGTGTGTGTGTGTACTTGTTTATAAATTAACTTTATAAACTTTATAACTTTTAAAAATTTTGAAGGAAAAAAATGATTATGTGATGTGTGTGTGTGTGTGTGTGTGTCAGAGTGTGGTTCACATGGACGGGAATAAGCTGACGGTGTGTGTGAAGGGGATCGAGTCTGTGACGGAGCTGACCGGAGACACCATCATTAACGTAAGACTGAACATCATCATCATCACCTTCATCACCACACACACCTGACGCTCAATCCCGTGTCGTTTCAGATCCTCAGCTTTGAGGGCATCGTCTACAAGCGCCTCAGCAGACGCATCTGACTCACAACAGCACACAGGATCTGCTCAGAGCTCTTTATTACACACACACACACACTCTTCATGAAGAAGCTTTGATTGGTTCTCCAGACATCATCAGAGGCTTGTCGCTGAGCACAGCTTCTCTCATGCTGCGATAGACCGGCTCGTTGTGCTTGAACAAGTGCAGCTCCATCTCCGTCTGCGCCCGCATCGCCTGATACACACACACACACACACACACACACGCCGTCAGCAGCACAGTACACCTCATATACCTTTATTGATTAAATATGAAGCCGATAGTAAATCATAAAAAAGCAGCTTCACATTAAACATGCAGAGATAGATCTGTGTGACTCTTCTGTCAGACACCAAACCTAACAGTTATTCCTCTCTGCACTCCGAAGGTTTGTTCATACTTCATTCACACTGATTTATACAACATTTACTCCTAAAACATGGTAAAGCTACATGAAAACCACAAAGGAATATTTCATTCATCATCAACTCTACCTACACTTTGCTTTTATTAAAATAAGCAAAAAAAAGCTTTCACTGTTTATTTTTTCTGGTGTTTTGTATTCAAATATGTGATATAAATATAAAATATGATGCATATAAAAAACACGAGTAAACAAATTAAGATCTTCTGAATCTGTAGGAAGTACACAGAATTAACATGAACCCACAAAATGTTTTATCTTGTGTAAGAATTCATTTTTCATATTTAAAAAGCTATTTTAGCTTTTGTTAATGCTGGAAGTTGTTGTAAAAAGGCATGACCCTGTAATAAACAATCTTTTTTACTTTGTCTGAATGATTTTGTCTTTGAGAAAAGAAATACTACTGTAAAAAAGCTGGAATGTTTTCAAATCTGGACTAACACTGCTGTTGGGCTAGTAATTTTACTCAACAATCCATATTTGACCCATTTAAAATATATAATTTGAGAAAAGCATAATAGTTTAGCTGTAACTAATTATTTTGTGATTGGTTTAAGGTATAATTATATTCCTTATTTTTCCTCCAAATGGTTCTCACAATAGTTCTTTATTTTAAAATGTAATTTGAGAAGATTCTGTGGTCTTTCTGGCATCATAATGAAGTGCCTGATAATGAAGTTCTGACTGATGATGATGAAGATGTTTTACCTCCAGGTCTTTGGTGATGGGGTGATGAGCTCCGTGCGTGATGATGAGGATGGCGTAAGCGCGGCAGACCAGTGAGTGAGTGTTCTCGATCTGTCCGGCGTGCCAGTGTGTGACGCCTGCTCTCATAATGGCCATGCCCAGCTGAGCGTTATTAGGATGATAGAGCTTCCTGAGAGAGAACAGAGTCAGACGCTACTCTCACAGTCTCTGGAATCAAGAGGAGCTTTACAGACAGGGCCGGATTTACCTCTTATCATGACATACGCTATATTGACAAAAGTATTGGCGCCCCCTCCTAATAAGCAGGTTTGATTACTTTAGTAACTTCCGTGCAAATCTTGATGTTTGAGCACATAATGATATTCTAGGGAATGATGTGCTTCTAATTTTATAGCAACAGTTTGGACAGGAGCCTTTTCTATATTAACATGACAATGCCTCTGTGTATAAGGCAAGGTTCAAAAAGAAATAATTGAAGAACTTGACTGGTCTGCAGAAACCTCTGCTGTGACTTTAAATATAGACCTCGAGCCAAGAAGTTATCCCAAAAACACCAATGACTTGTACATACACTAGATGGACAAAAGTATTGGCACCCACTTCTAATGAACATGTTTGCCTTTGTTCATGACCATAAATCTTAATGTTCTTAATATAATGATATTCTAGGGAATTGTGTGCTTCTAATTTTATGGCAACAGTTTGGAAAGGAGCCTTTTCTATTTTAACATGACATGGCTCTAACATGAAAATAGCAAACACCAATGATTTGTACTGTACATACGGCTACAGTTGAGTTCTGGAAGTGCTTTTGTGCAAATATGTGTATGTACAAATGACTGGTGTTTTTTCTCAAGGTCTGTATTTAAAGTCACAGCAGAGGTTTTTGCAGACCAGTCAAGTTCTGCAATCCTTTCTTTGTCTCATACACAGGGCCATTGTCATGAAAGAATAGAAAAGGCTCCTGTTCAAACTGTTGCTATAAAGTTAGAAACACATAATTCCATAGAACATCATTATATCATTATATAACCAAACATTAAACCAATACTTTTGGCAATATGGTGTAATTTTTGGGGTACTATACAGTCTAGTCTAGTATAAACCGGGCTCTGTCTGCAGCAGATCAGACTCACGTGTATCCGTCCAGAACGCGCTGGGCGTATCCCGCCGCTTCACTGAACTGATGCATGAAGGACAGGACCTCACTGGCAATGGTCAGGACGCGCAGCAGATGAAGGTTTGTGTCTCCAAACACAGGATCCTGCTTCTCCAGACACTCACGGCACAGCTTCACCACCTACACCAGACGTTACCCACAGCAGTATACTGTGTGCTGCTCACACATTTATTTTTAATCACTTCTTTATATTGTTATCTGTGTGCTTTTATTCACTTGAGCACTGGAAGCGTCTGTCACTGATGATACACAGACATGTTTTTGAGATGTGTTGTCTGAGCACTTTCCTACTGAGAACGAACGGTTTACTTTATCACTTTGTATGAATGTTTAGTATGATTACTATGAAATTTTAATCCAAATCAAATTGAGGAAAAACTGCTTAGTTTGGCTTCACATCTTAATAAAAAATGACACAGTGTAGCGCTCAGTTTTTAAATCTGTGTGAATCAGGATTATGTTTTTAGACTCACATCCTGGAAGTTTCCCTTAGTACGAGCCTCCTCGATCTTAACCAGAGTCTGGAGACTGAAATCTGTCACAGTCTTCACCACATCAGCAGACGGCTGCAGACAGACACGGAAAATACACACAAGACACAAACACACACATAAACACAGAGTAAGATTACTGTAACTAACAGTGCTGGGGAGTAACTCAATCACTACAAAATAACCCTATCTATAACCAGTTACTGAGAAAAATGTTTCATTCAATTATAGTTAATATAGAAATTAGTCAATTGTAATCAGTAACATTACTTAAGTAAAGCAATCGAAATAGTTACTCTAGTGGCATGTTAAATCGAGGAACTTATTATCTGTAACCTCTTACATTTCCAAAGCCACCTTCTCAGCTTCTCTAAACTCTCACAAACACTCTATAATCCCTCGCTGCCACACAGAGGCGCTCTTTTATCTCCAGACATCAGTGTAAACTGCTTCAGACTGTGTGTCTAGCACAGAAACCTTCTGTCCGTCGCTGTCTCTGACGGCCGTCATCAGCTCGTCTTTAGTGCCGCTGGAGCAGTGCTCACACTTGCAGTCGAAGTAATACTGCTTCTTCAGCAGCTGCTGGCGCTCTTTGGAGACGTTTAGGAAGTCCACGTAGCTGATGGTCAGCTCTTCTCCTTCAGAGATCTTCTCCAGAGCCCTCAGCTCGATCCTGCCTCGAGTCACAGAGAGAACGCTTCTCCTTCAGTCTCACACAGACATGTCTACAGTGTGCTGCTTGCGTTTGTCAAACACTAATCAACCTCAAAAGAGATTTTTGCCACTCACATGCAACTCAAACCAAAAAAATATCCCCTAGAGCGAATCTGCTCTGAACATGTGACAGACAGCAATACATGATGCTTCCGCTCAAGACTAGGTTTGATGAGAATGACTAGAACTCTTCATGTAATATTCCCTCATCGTGAGTAGATCATGAGTTTTCAGCGCTTTATGGACTAGCTTTCCAATATATTTCAGTTCATAAACACTGCTGCATTAAACTGCAATGAACTTTTAAATCATTTTATCATCTGGTTTATGTTAATCGTTTATCATAAAGAAATAGTACATTTATACATTATATAGAAAACAAAGAAGCATGTATTTTTTATAGCTATATTTATATAATTCAAGGTCACTGCACAGTCTATTTCAAATATATTTAAAGAAGAAAAGAAAAATAATAATAAAAGAAAAAGTGTTACCAGAACATTTGCCCTAATATTGTTCCAATTTATTCCCAGATGAACCAGGGTTATTATTATTATTAACTAAAACTAAAAAATAACTTTTTGTGGAAACAGAATAAATAACAACTGTTTAAGATTTTTTTTAACCCCTAATCAAAATAGCACTGCAGTTCGATTAAACTGTTGAAAGAAAAACAGTCTGATATCTGTTTTTGCCAATTAACTCTTCATGTATACTTATTTTTATATATATATATATATGTTGTAACAAAAAACATTTTACATTATATTTTGTCTGTAGAAACTTGACAAACAAACAAAAAATTACTACAACTTGAATTTAAATGAAGTGAAAACAGAAAAAATACAAATAAAATGTAATTCACAATATATATATATAAATAGTGTAACATTCTCTTCTTGGTATCATGAAAGTAAGTGAGGACTATCACGCTCCCAAAATTACAAAAAAGTAATTAACTTTATGGTGCTTTTTTGAAGAATTAAAGGTTGAGTCCTCATTCACTGTAATCACACGGAAGAGAGAAACGATGTGTGTGAATAAGCACAGGATTGTTAAGGTCATGTCAGTGAAGCCATGCGGTCAGTAAGTCAGGGGTGAAAGGGCAGAGGTTAGTGTCACACTGACCCACCTTCTCTTTGAGTGCAGTGAAGCGTCCAGAGCCGTCTGACTGCGGGAGACAAACACTTACTCAACACTGAACACTTCCTCAGCTTCTGTGTGATTTCTGAGAGACGCACTCACTTGCCAGGGTTGAGGATGACGGTGCAGTTAGGCCAGCAGTCGTGATTGACCAGACACAGGTTAGGAAAGAGACCCACGCCCACGGCCTGCAGACCCCTCTGGTCACTCAGCGTGAAGCCATTGCAGTTAATCTGAGGACGAGAGAAACGTCTTTCTCATCTGAGTTAAGCACACTGACAAACATGAAAAATATTATCTCTCCATGTTTTCTAGGATTTTATCAGTAATGAATTATTGCACTTGCGTACAGGGAGCACTACAGTACCCAGATTCTAGAAACAGAGGGAGGTGTGGGTGTTTCAAACCATGTCCTTTTGAGTTTGCCTTTAAATTTTATAGTTTGAATTTGTTTATTTGAATTGTTATGATATTTAATTATTATTTGAGTACATTTCTTTTGCGAGTTAATCACTAAAGACTAATGCATATGCAGAGGAATAAAAGAGAGCACAGTTTTTCCAGTGTTTTAATCAGACACACCATGTTCCTATAATTCTAACCCACTTTGGATTATCTCACATCTTATATTCAACCAATGTTTTGCCAAGAGTGTTATTGTGCTGGTGTCTAAAGCATTATCATGTAAAAGTGTTCTTTATATTGTGTGTGGTGGTCAGTTCAGAGCAGTGATAGAAATTCATCTATTTCAGTGAGTTTAAATTCATTTGCACTTTCTAAAAGTGTGCATCACCTTTTGTGTCAAATTCTTACATTTAATCAGTCAATTACAATAAAACATTTGTGCTTACTGAGCAAATAATGAACTAAATTCAATGCAAAGAAAACTGCGTCTGAAGCGGTATTTACAGTTTTAATGCAGGACATGAATACGTTCAACCTGTTTGGATGTTAAACATGAAACACTGTTTAGTTACTGTTAACCGAATCATTTACACCATAAATCTTCAACCCTGATCCTGACCCACTGTCCTGAGGGTTTATTTCCAGCTGCTTATTTCCTTTGTATTTTTATAATAAAACAATGACTCAATTGGAAATCAACAGGAGGAGTCAGTGCCTACCACGCCAAAGAGATGAGCCACGTAGTTCTCTCCCACGGGTTTGCTCTTTTTAGGCCAGTAATTGTAGAAGTGTTGCACATCCACTTTGAGCTCTTTCAGGTCTTCAGGGGACATCTTGGACAGGTGATCCTCCAGGAGGTCAAGGGTCGTGAGCTGAGTGTCAGAGACCCGGCCGGTGTCCTTCTGAATACGCCACAGGATCCGAGCGACCAGACTGTCGAAAAATGAGCCATCGCAAAACATTCTGTTTCCACTACAACTTTTAACCATTAGACATAAACTTCTCTGATGCCGTCACTTGTTTTTATTCAGCAGGGTAGTCAGAGATATTGCTTGTGCGACTTATGCTTTTGACACCAGCAAGACGACTGTGATTATTATTATCTGGCTAGTATTAGGGCTTATTTGTTCCATCACATTCCTTTTCCCAGGGTTATAAACCAATCACAGACTAATCTGTTGAGTTTATGAACGCAACGGCCAATAATGATTATAACAGTGTATTTCTAAACGTCTGTACCTAACTCTAATGCATTGTTTCAGCATCACAGTGTTTAACAACATGCTACATTTGTAACATTTCACAGGTCATGTGACTCACCGCACGTTCTCATTGGGCGCTTTCCCGCTCTTTCTGATGGCGGAGCACTCCTGCTTATGCTCGTCCCACGCGGCCCGCTGACACGTGCGATCACAATAGTGCGCAAACTTACACTGAGCACAGCGGTGAGGGCTCACCTGGCGCCGGAAACAGCTGTGACACACCTGCAGGGCGAGACTGGCACACACATACGTTTGTGTAAGAAATGGGAAATACATTTAAAACACTATGTTTACATGTAAACTCAGAAACGGGTGCTATCAAGCCTGCATCACAGTCAATGATTAAAGATTCTGATCTGTTCCAATGTTATGCAGCTTTCCATGCATCTGCAGTAGAAAATAGAACTGTATTGGTTTTTTTATTTGATTTTAATGGATGGTATAATGGTGTCTACTGGTATGTGATTGGTGGGATGTTAAATCCTATTGGAAAAAGATTCTGTATTGGTTTTACTGGAAAAAGCTAACGATAATAGTGGTATTTTAATGGAAACCATTTAAAATTCTGTGATGGTTACTATTGTTTTTTGCAGGGTTATGAATACTACTGCTACCACTGGGAATCAATATAGTGATCCACTCTGTACTATTGTTTCTGTGTGTGTTGAACACTGATGTGAAACCAGGAATCCCAAAGCAAGCTTATTTAATTCCACAGATCCTCAGAATCCACACTGAGGTCCTGGCCCTGCATGAACTGATCTCAGCACTTAGAGCCGTGCTCCTTCTCTCTTCCTAAACACTCCGGACGTGTGACCTACTGCGAAGCACTCACTCCACATACTCTTCTTAAAATAGGGCCCTATATGTTCACTGAACGTTTGCGTCTGAGCAAAACCTTCAGGCAACGTTCGCACAAGCTTAGTGCGGGCCCTTGGCCCCCTGCACCCCAAGGGCCCCTGGGCAACGGTCTGTAATCCGTGCCTGTCTGTGGTCATGTAAAACAAGTTTACCAAATAACCCAGGCTTATTTCAGTTAGTCTGACTAAACCTGACTAACCAAAATAAGCCTGGCTTGTACGTGTAATCTTGTTTTCTGGAACAGTCTTTATCAGCAGGACTGTGTTTGGAGCTGGAGAGGAAGGAGATCTTTGATGGAAATGTTATGTGTAAACAACACAACTCTACCGGATACACTCACAATGAGAAAAGATCTCAGCACATGTGTGTCTCTGGAGCACAGCAGCAGTCAGACAGAAATCATTAGGATATTAAGTAAAGATCATGTTCCATTAAGATATTTAATCAATTTACTACCAAAAATATATCAAAACTTCATTTCTGATTAGTCACTTGAACAATTTTAAAGGTGATTTTCTCAATATTCAGATATTTCTTCATCCTCAGATTGAGACAGATATTGTCCTCTCCTAACAAACCAGACATCAGTGGAAAGCTATTCTGGGTTTACACATAGAAATTTATATACCCGTGCATATTATTGTGCCTTTTGATAGTAACACGATTAAGGAGCGAACTGTCTGGATTAACAAATCAGCGATTCATATCCATTAAGATCTTTGCACTTTGCTTTAATTATAAAGGTGATGAACTGTCATCTGAGTCTTCTGGTGTCCGCTTGCATGCTTAGAATTATTGCTTCATGTGATTTACATGATTGTCTATATTAGGAGGACATTACTGAGCACTGATGTCATCGAATGCCCCTCTTTATAAAGTCAGCGTACAGTAAGCAGATGTTTGCAGAAGTTCTGTATATCAGCTTTATCCAGACGCTGGTGTTTGTGTTTCACAGACCGAGGCTCTTGACTGTTTATGGAGGTGAAACCATGACCTCGTCACAGCTCTCACAGCTCTCAACATACACAAGTACAAAAACTAGTTATGATTCTATAAACATAACGCCGTCTGAAATAAAAAAAATCTAACAGGCTAAGAGGCTTTGTATTTTAAAAGCAATGCTAAGAAATGAAAAGCCAGGACATTAAAGAGAAACGTGGCAATGCAAAAGAGCTTCTTTACCCCGACATGACCCAAATCACAGCATTCAGTTATTCTGGAGCACAGTGAATCTCTCCAAAACAACAGCCTTTAAACATTTTCATGAACAGCTACAATAGGAAACAGAATGTTTCTTCTACAGAATGTTTAGTGTGTAAAAGCTTATTTTTAAGCGGTTTAGCAGAACCGATCCTCAGTAATCTGAGCTCTCACATAACCTGCTGAATCATTTAACACCGCTTCCCAACAGAGACTGCTGAAGGGTCTGGATCATCCACGTCTGTTGAGTTTGTGACAAGACCATATGATTATTTTACAGATAAACTTATGTAGAGTAAATAAACTCAGAAAAAAGGTTCAAAAGCTGCATTTAAAGGTACCTTTCTCTGAAACTAATACACTGTCACCAAAGTCTAAGGAGCAAAATAACTGTGATTTATTCTCATTAAAGGACAATTACACGAGCTGCCAAAAGTTTCCGATTTTTCATGTTTTAAAAGAATTCTCTTCCGCTCAACAAGCCTGCATTTTTTTTATTTGAGCAGTGAAATATTTTTACTATTGAAAATAACTGCTTTCTATTTGTATATATATTAAAATGTAATTTATTAATGTGCTTTCAAAGTTGTATTTTCCTCATCATTACTGCAGTCTTCAGTGTCACATGATCTTCAGAAATCAGAATAACATACTGATTTACTGCTCAACACACATTATTATCATCATCAATATT
The DNA here is from genome assembly GCA_032359435.1 of Enteromius unitaeniatus. Taxonomy (NCBI): domain Eukaryota; kingdom Metazoa; phylum Chordata; class Actinopteri; order Cypriniformes; family Cyprinidae; genus Enteromius; species Enteromius unitaeniatus. Next base: position 22,999 of record JAUMHI010000039.1, on the reverse strand, counting down.
TAGTCGAGTAATTTTTTTTCTTCAGGATGCATCGGTGAATAGAAAGATCAGCATTTATCTGAAATAAAAGGCTTTTTATGATGAAAGACAGTTATGATGTTACAAATATGATGCTGGAAATTCAGCTTGGAATAAATTAAAATGTTAAATATATTCAAATAGAAAACAGCTATTTTAAACAGTAAAAATATTTCAAAGTTTGACTGTTGCTGCTCTTCAGGATCAAATAAATGCAGGCTTCTTTTTTCCCCTTTATATCAGGAATTCACCATCTATGTGTCCCAAAACAAGTTTAAGACTTCATGGAGATGCACACCATCCAGCTCCATCACAAGCAGGTAAGACCTCACCTGTCGAACACCACCGCAGCGAAGCTGGCCTCAGCAAACACCACGTCTCCAGCAGACATGTCTTTGGTGACCCTGAGGCCACGGCCTTTCTCTCCGGCCGCAAACACTTCCACGGGGTCCATCTTCTCCACGGTCATGCTGACACAGACTGCTCTCGGCTCGGCTCAGACAGGGACTGCTGGGTCCAGAGCTCACCTTCTCATCCACAGCACGGCTAAAAATAGAACTGCTGTCAAACAGAGTCAGGAGAAGCACGAGCCTGAGCCCAGGGGTATTTCTGTCCATCAGCTGTGTGTGTTCATCACCCGCTGACAGACCTGGAGCGACCCGACAGTGAAAGCTCTGAAAGAGTGCGCTTCATCCTTCATCACTCAACATCTGTGCTTTACACTGCACAAAACCTTTTGAATCTCAAATAGGACTCCTATTTTCTTGAAAGTGTATAAAAACCCTTGACAGACCAACAGAAGTCAGAGCAGGTGGACAGCAGGGAAGCATTTTTAAATAATGATTTGACACAATAATAAAATATCAAGTAAAAGTAAGTTCTCACAGATAGCCTACTTTTTAAATGTACTTCAGTGTAAATTAGTGCTGTCGATTAACTAATCGCATCCAAAAAATGTTTCGTTTTTTTAAACTGGGACACTTCTTTAATTTGTGAAATGATGAGGCACACAGAAATCTGTTATGACCCAAAAGTGTTTGTTTTTAATGGAAATTGGAAGAGAAATGGAGAATCTGTGATCTGTTATGAAACACTTGGATAAACACTCTACAGCTACAGACGTTACCTGGAATGATTTGTAAGAAATCAGGGCGTTATAAAAGCAGCTCTGATGCCAAATGCTCCTTTTATGTCTGAGTTTACATGAGGCGTCTGAATCCAGAGCCTCCAATCGTGATTGATTTCTGGAAAAAGTGCCATCTCTCCAAACATCTGTGTGTGTTTGATCCGTCTGTTTAGCGCAGGAGTGTGTGGAAAGAGACACTGGAGACCATCAACACTGACACCACAGATCAGACTGCCTTTAAAATCACCAACATCACATTATCAATCTGAATAATCAACCCAATACACTGATCACTGAAAAAGATTTATGAATAATATTTTAAAAAGATAGTTAGCCACTCGAGATTAATTCAACAATACAGAATAAAACATATCAGATGGTAACATATTCATATACAGAGGGCATTAGTGTATTTATGATATGAAAACAGAAAGATTAGTAAACAAACATACTGAAGAAAGATGAACAATCACAAACAGAGAGCGCTCCTTTGGTCCAGAAATCCGTAAATAAATGAAGGCACAATTCTCACAGCATCATCACTCCATGAACACAGCACTGTCACAATATCACATTATTGATCAGCAGCAGTCAGAGGAGCTCCGCTGGACTTCTAGAAACACGGCTCAGAGTCATACATTTCTCTTTTATGCCAGAAATCATTAGGATACTAAGATCATGCTCCGTTGGTCACATCAGACAGAAGTTATACTGATCAGCGTCACTCAATCAAACGCTGAACACAGAGAACGATCAGCTCTATAAATCGTAGAAGTCCAGATGTGCTCCAGAGGTGTATGTGTCGTCCAGCAGGACCTGCAGGAGTTTACTGATGGACTGGTCACAGGTCAGCAGCTGACCCTGAGCGTGCATGACACTGAAGGAGTTCCTGAGAGCCTCGTCTGCAGAGCTGCTCCTCGCCTGCAGCTGCATGTCTGTGTCCAGAGGCCCTGTGGAGAGTCACACACACACACTCATGTGTTCTGGGGTCATAGGTGTGATGGTGTATCTACTGTACAGACTGTGTGTGGTATTGTCCTAAACCTACCCCTTACAGGAAA
>JAUMHI010000039.1:0-11548 GCA_032359435.1 Enteromius unitaeniatus | reverse complement strand
AAAATAGAAATGTACTGTACATAGAGATATGGTGTGCATAAAATATAGAAATATATGTTGTACAAATTGAAATATACTATATACCCATCTCAGTCTAACATTTGAGTCTTTTAAAATAAAGGCTTTCTAAAACTAATTTATTTTCGTGAGCATACTTTTCAGGGATACTGTGACACTGATTACAGAATAACTTACAGGAATAAACACTTTCAAATATATTCGGATAGAAAGTAGCTATTATAATTAGTAAAACTACTTTATCAGTGCCGTATACTTCAGGTACACTTTAACTAGACTGAAATAATCCTCAAAGATCATTAATAGTGACTAAATAATTAGTAATCGACTAAGAGTGAGTGTGCTCTGGTGTGAGTAGTGTTGTTTAGTGTGTGTGTGTGTGTGTGTGTGTGTGTGTGTCAGGGGTCATGGCACATACCTGGATGAAGACAGGCTCACGGCGTCAGTGGCTGGAGAAGTGGAGCGAGTCAACAAACTGATCTGCGTCAAACCGCTGAAGACCAGGTGCACTACACTGACCGCTTCGCTTTCAGATTTCATTCACTATGTGCAGTTATTCTGGATGTATATCAGGTACTGGACTCACTCGTTGTCTCTCGGCGCAGGTATAACGGCGAGGTCGGGGACGTGATCGTGGGCAGAATCACAGAGGTGTGTTGTGTGTTCAGGGGTTTGTGTCTGGTCTCTGGAGGCCAGTTCTCTGATGAAGTGTGTCTCTAATGGTCCAGGTGCAGCAGAAGCGATGGAAAGTGGAGACCAACTCGCGTCTGGATTCAGTTCTGCTGCTGTCTGCGGTCAATCTGCCCGGAGGAGAGCTGGTGAGGACATTAGCATTACCACATTCATAAAGCAGAAATATTATAGTGTTCTGATTTGAAAACAGCAGAGCAGGCTTCTTTGAGGAATAAAAGGTTCAGAAGAAAAGCTTTTATCTGAAACGGAAGTCTTTCGTCACATTATAAGTGTTTATGATCACTTTTGATCAATTTTAAGCATCTTTGCTAAATAAACGTATTTATTTCTACAGTTTATACAGCTTTGATCACAGAAATGAATGACGCTTTAAAATGTATTCAAATGGAAAGCCGTTATCTTAAATAAAAAACTGCTTCTGCTGTAGTTTGAATGAATGAAACGCAGGCCTGGCGATGAGCAGATCATAGTGTGCTGCTGTTTGTGTCTCAGAGACGCAGATCAGCGCAGGACGAGCTGGCCATGAGAGACTATCTTCAGGAAGGAGATCTCATCAGCGTATCCTTCAGTCATTGATCTTCTCACGGCGAGTGTGCTTGTGGAAGTACAGTAGATTAGACTGGGATCAGTCGTGGTTGTAATGATTGCAGCGGTGATCCTTGACTCGTCTCGCAGGCCGAGGTTCAGTCGATCTTCTCAGACGGCGCTCTGTCTCTACACACACGCAGTTTAAAGTATGGCAAGGTGAGCAAGCATGAAAGTGTTCAGAGAGCGTCTGAGACCAGCGGCTGATGCTGTGTGTCTGTGTCAGCTGGGACAGGGTGTGCTGGTGCTGCTGTCTCCGTCCCTCGTCAAGAGACAGAAGACACACTTCCACAATCTGCCGTGTGGAGCCTCCATCATTCTGGGAAACAACGGCTATGTGTGGCTTTATCCCACACCGGCTCAACAAGACGAGGAGGCCGGAGGATTCTACACCAGCATGGAGGTGATGGACACTAATAACACACACACCAGCCCCTCAACACACAACACACAATAAACATAAACTGGTACTTGGTGTCTGTGGTTCTCAGCCCGTGCCTCTGTCGGATCGGGAGGTGATATCCAGGCTCAGGAACTGTTTGCTGGCTCTCGCGGCTCATAAGGTTCTGCTGTACGACACGAGCGTGCTCTACTGCTACGAAGCGTCTCTCACGCATCAGGTATTATTGTTCAGGATCTCTCCTCTCAGGATTGAGAGGAGCACTATAGCTCACTGTGTTTGCTTGCAGATCAAAGATATCCTGAAGCCAGAGATCATGGAGGAGATCATCCTGGAAACACGACAGCGCCTGGTTGAGCATGAAGGATGAGCCGCAGACTGCTTCACACAAACCCTACTCTTCATATTTTGGAATAAATGAATTTTTCAGAAAACGAGTGTCTTTTGAAACACATCACACACTCCGAAACTCAAAGGAAGAGTAGATTAAACTGTTAGTGTGGTGAAGCTAATCACACACTGATCAGCGTGTGCCATGAGTGTAACGAAGGTCCTTTGTATAAAGCCTAAGTGTAAAAGTGCATTTAGGGAATAGTTCACCCAAAAAACATGAGCTCACCCTCAGGCCATCTCAGATTATGCGTTTGTTTCTTCGTCAGATCTGCATCAGTGTCTCAGTAATGGATGTGAATGGGTGCCGTCAGGATGAGAGTCTGATAAAAACATCACAGCATCATCAGTTAACATCTGGAGAAGACGCAAGATCAAACTAATTCAGCTTGAAGATGACTTTAACTCAAATACAAGTCCATAATAACTCTTCTCCAGTGAGGAAGTGTTTTGTGTGAATCAAGAGAGAAATCTGCTCAGATCAAGCAGCGTTTCAAACAGTCCAGAACCGCTCTAAACAAAAATGTGGCTGGATTTGGATGGAAGATGGACTTTTTCTGTGGAGGAAGAGTTATTATGGACTCCTATTTGAGTTAAAAACCTCTTTTGTTCTCCAGCTGTTAACTGGTGGACTGGAGTGATGTGGATTACTCTGATGGACTCTCATTCTGACGGCACCCATTCACTGTAGAGACATTTCTACAAACCTGATGAAGGAATGAACTCGTCCTAGTCTCAGAGGACCTGAGGGTGTTGTCCGACAGAGGGCGCCAGTGGAGAATTACTCCATCAATACTATTTCATGCACTTTAAAAAAAGTTTAGTTTTTTCGCTTTTAGTCGCGTGCACACGTTTAAAAACAACCAAATCGAATTAGACCGAGTCAGTCCATACATGCTTAGAGTCAATAATGATGATCAGAAATCTGATGTTGATTAGCTTGAGGAGAAAATGTGAGTTATTTTAATGATTGTTTTTAAAAATACACAAATACATAAGAAATATTAATTTGTTTATGATTATTAACACATTTTACATACTTGTTTACAAAATCCAAAGTAAAGTAAAGCTCAAGTTAGTAAATCAAATCAAATTGTTGTACAGTTTCGTAAATTTGACACTTTTGTTCACATTTTGTGTCATAATTAGGTAGGTAACTTTAATTTTGGTAATGTTGAAGAAAATGTACATTTATGAATGTAATATTTTCGCAGTAAAATCAATACATTTCCTACATATTCTGTTTTGTTTACAATGAGAAAAATAAGAATTTATCCAGTTTCACAGACCAGGCTTAAGCTAAGCTGTCATTGTTCTGTGTTAAGATGCACACCTGTACTATTTTATTATAAGGCATTTTGTTGCTTAAATCGCTTAACTTGATGAATGCCTAGTCCTGGTTTAAGCTGTGAAACCGGGCTATAGTTAAGTAAATCTCTCAATTTAATTCTGAAGCAAGGGATTTTCACAAACCAGACCACAATTCCTCAACATTTGAAATAGAAGATGAAGATAAATGAACTCAAAACTGAAGTTAAACTTCAAATGTGGGTTACCAAATTATGACGTTATCGGGGGAAAAACCGTGCAACATTTATAAAATAATTATTTTACACAAAAATGAAGGGACACAAAAGTGCTCCATGCTTTCTTCCAACAAAGAATTCCAATCGAAAACACATTATTAAAACAGTTTTATTATTCGGTAAACACTTCTCTCCGAAACCGAAGCGATGTTGAGTTTTTGCTGAAACTGAGGCGATTGTTGGCGGAAGAGCGCGTGTGACGTCACGAGCGCAGCTCGCGTGCGCGAATATGGCGGCTCCTGCGACGACGAACGACTCGAAGAAAAGTGCCGAAAGTTACGAGGAGAAACGAAGACATGGCGGGAATCAGCTTTAAAAGTCTGCGGAGGAATTCAGCGGATGTTCGGTGAGGAAACGATGTCGACAGGAGAGCCGTAGAGACGCCGCGGAGAGACTTTACTGTCGCCTGAGGAGCGAGAGACACGCGGAAGTGACGAGGGACTTTAACAACTACAACTAACTCCAGACAAACACTACAACTAACTCCAGACAAACACTACTAATCAAAGTTACGCGGAATCGGGACAAACCTGCGCGGATTGGCGCTTGAGAGGTGCTGAGGGAGTTCAGAAACCTTACTTGTTTTTAACTACCTGAACTTTCATCTAAAAGCGTGTTTTTTCGAGTAACAACGTTATTTACGTCAGCGACGTCGATTATTTACTAGTTCACAGGTGTGTAAGAATAACCCCTGACTGACACACACGAGCAGTCACCACCAAAGATAACCTACACCTCGAGTTTTAGCCTTTGTTTTTGTTTTAATGAAGTGTAGGACTTTGCCAGTGATTAATAATAATGGTGGACTAGCCTTCAGTGCCAATAATGATGATATCTGATGCGCGTGACGTCACTATGATTGACAGCTCAGCAGAGTTGATGTGTTTAGAGTGTCTGCGCTGAAGGGGATTGGGTTCTGCTTCTGAAGATGGATGTGTCTCCCTCATCGCTGTCTGATCTTCGCCTCACAGTGCATTGAAGACTGCTTTTTCACTTCTATGCACTTCTGAAGTCCAGCAGTCGATGCATGACCCGAGACCGGACCGCCCTCGTCTCGCTGTGGTCAGTACCGTCCCGTGATCCCCTATGGGGCAGCAGCCTGGGAAGTTAGTCGGGGACCAGAGGAGACCGAGTCTGCCGGCGCTGCCCTTCATCAAGGGAGCAGGGAAGAGAGAGACGTCTAGACAGGGAGCGCAGCACTGCAATGTGTTCACCGTCCACGGTGAGTCCATCCACTGACCGCTGCACTCACCTCCTTTACACACACCGGGGGACGTAAGCATCACTCAGAAAGCTCATTGGTCCACAGGCAACGTAAGCTCTGACAGAGATTGATAGACCTGCTGATGTCTTCCAGGGTTGTGTTTCCCAGGAGCGTCCTCAGGCCGCGCTGACCACAGCTCCAGTGTTTCATTGAGTCTGCTTAAGGAAACACAGCCCTGCTTTAGATCAGACTTTGCTTGGGAAAAATTCAGTTTTTAGGTATTTTGTTACATTTCAGATACACTACCATTCAAACGCTTGCGATTGGTATGATTTATTCGTTTTTTTCCTGTACATTTAGAATTTTCAGTTCAAGGCATCAGTTAAATGCATAAATACATGTAAGGCTCCACAATATGGGAAGGTGCTGGATGAGTTTTTTCTTCTGTGGTGTGTATATTGAGATTCTCACTAGATGACATGAATGGAATATTAGGAGTTGAGTGATTTTGATGGGAAGTACATTGGCATTGAAAATAAATCGTTTATTTAAATCAAACTGAAAATACATTTTAATCCTTGAAGTCCTTATAGGGCCGAACAATTTGTGAAAAGCTTAAATTAGGGCCATTAATCATTTGAAAGTAAACAAACATACAAAAAAACACTTTCCACTTGAGTTTATAGTAGTACTCATTTTTATTTTTATATAATATTTAATATTATGTTCTTCTATAAATAAACATATTAAAATAAAAAAAGAGTTGTAAATGTATATTAGTTACATGTATAGCTCTGGAAAAAAATAAGAGAGCACTGCAGAAACTCAGTTTCTTTTGGGTTTTATTCTTCAAACTGTTAATCTCACCAATACACCATCAATACAAAACAATGCACGTTTCTTTCATTTTTTGTGAATTGCCATCTTTGAAATATTAAGGATGGAAGTCAAGCTCACTGAATCCTTGTGACAGTAAAGCTAGGATTGAGGCCTTTTTTTCTTGATTTAAAACCTTTCTTTTGACTGTTTTCAGGCATGTTTAGTGTTTATTTATTTTTTATTTCTAATTACTTTTGAAAGAGTGGATAGGGGGATGAAAACTTTTATTTTTGATGTGATTAATCATGATTAATTGTTTGAAAGCAGATATAGATCATGCTTTTATTTTGAGGGTTTGGTGGCAGATAATCTCTGAACAGATCCATGCAGTGAAAACACATTATAGCATGAACTACATGCATGTATAAATGCAGTACATCACCCTGAAACCAGTGAAGTATGCATGCATTTAATGAAGTCACGGTCTGTGATGTCACTTTCATTTCTATTATTATTTTATTCCACAAAATTGCGCTGCCCCAAAGTATTAATATCCTTCAGAAAGGTGTTTTGAATGGCGGTGTATGAGTGAATCTCGGCTCTTCAGTTATTAGTGTTGACCTCTGAACTGTTCATATAAGTCAGGCAGCACCTGAATGCTCTGGTTTAGTGGTTAAGGCTTGAGCTAGAAGCCTGTTAGGTTGGTGACACACAGACACCTTCATTAGTCTCCGTGGAGAATCATCTGCTCACACACACACACACACACACGAAGCTGTGTTTCAGGCTGGACGTGTTCAGACCTGTCGCATGTTTCTCTCTGCGCTGCTGTGGATCACCTCGTGTTATATGAGAGAGTTCTTAGGCCTCGTTTAGTGATGTTTTTGCTTATATGTGACACAGATCGGATGTGTTCTGCAGCTGTATAAATATATTTTAAAACAGTTTTAGGCCTCATGTGGAAATCAATCGGATGTGTGCTAATGACACTGAGCTCTTTACATCATTAAACCTGCCACAGTTTGTGGTTTAATGATGTTTTATTATTCTCAGGAGGAAGTACTTGTGAAAGTTATGTCCTCTGGTCTGCTTTAATGCTGTGTCCACCGGTTGTTTTTCATGTCTGTGGGTTGAAGAGACCCCCAATAACCTGGTTTTTACCCCCAAAATGCATATTTTTACCAAGTAACCCCCCTCAAAATGCAATTGGGCTAGTTTTGAGTAGAAAGTGACAACAACGCAAGAAACATGGAGGGGGCAGGGCAAGGAATCGGATACGGGTCACCGTAAAAGTGTAGACTGAAAAACAGATATACAGATCAGAATTGTGCAATATATAAACAAGGCCATAGTGATCCAAATCAGAATGAAAAAGATCAGACTCCATGTGGTGCGTGCTGTGTTTCATGTGTCATGAAGTCATATTTGACTCACACGATCTCGTATGATAATTGTGTTTGTCATTCTGTGGCTGATATTAGTGATTATTTTGTGAGAGCATCTCTTTGGATTGTTTCAGCTTTGACTCTTTCTATCCAAGTCTTGTAAGAGAGTGCTGTTCAGGAGTGTGTTTGTGATACCTCTGGAGGAAAACTATTGATTTAGCTTTAATACTAAACCAGTACCTTAGCTGATAATGAAAAGGTCCTGCTCTAGTAATAATAATTGCGATATTTTAACTTAAAAAAAATAAGAATAAAGATAGACAGGCAGAACAAATATAAGACATAAATTAATGAACAGTGCTTTACTGTTTTACATCTCATTTTAGTAAGAAAAACAAATAATCCTGTGTAAAAATCACTCTTTAGTGTGTTCTTTACAAATAAAGCAGTTTAATCAAATGCGGTGAGTGATTTCCTCTTTGTTTTTATTGTTAGACTAATATTACTGACAGACGGCCAATATATTAAGACTTATTAAGATCCAGTGTAATGTTGCACATCAGATGTTTTTCCCCAAATATTAAGCAGGTTATGCTTGCATTAATACTTGCCACATGAGACATTCTGTATTTCTATAATTGTGTGTGTGTGCATGTTGTATCGTACAATCAACTTGTACTAATCAGCCTCAAATTTGACCACAGTTTTAGTTTTTCTTGTAATTAGTTTGTGTGTATTCTGACTGATTTTGCCGGCACAGATCACATGTTCACGTTCAACACAGGAAAGACATTCTATGAGCATAAAATTGATAGTTATCTTGAAAGTTAAGTCTAGAGAGCTGTTTTTGATTAATAAATGCACTTTTTGGGGTCAGGTTATCATTATTTAATGTATAATTGAATAAACAATTTTAAATGTTATTATGCAACCCAAAATAAAAAAACACTCAAAAACTAAAATCTAAACTCTAAAAATAAAACTGGTAAATAACTTGTCCTTAAAACAAGTCAACATGAGTCTCAGTAGTGTGTGTGTGGCCTCCATGTGCCTGTATGACCTCCCTACAACACCTGGGCATGCTCCTGATGAGGTGGAGGATGGTCTCCTGGACAGACCTCCTCCTAGACCTGGACTAAAGCATCCGCCAACTCCTGGACAGTCTGTGGAGCAACGTGGTGTTGGTGGATGGAGCGAGACATGATGTCCAGATGTGCTCAGCTGGATTCAGGTCTGAGGAGCGGGCGGCCCGTCCATAGCATCAATGCCTTCATCTTGCAGGAACTGCTGACACACTCCAGACACATGAGGTCTAGCATCGTCTTGCATTAGGAGGAACCCAAGGCCATCCGCACAGGAGTATGGTCTCACAAGGGGTCTGAGGATCTCATCTCAGTACCTAATGGCAGCTACCTCTGGAGAGCACATGGAGGGCTGTGGGGGCCTAATGGATAAAGAGTCAGACCTGTAACCCAAAGGTTGTGGGTTCGAGTCCCAAGTCCGGCAGGGATTTTGGGTGGAAGGAGTGCACCAGCAGGTGAGACAAGGCACTGAAATGCCACCCCACACCATTACTGACCCACTGCCAAAACTCATGCTACCACTAGAGTGAAAGCACCGCCAGCATTCAGAAGTGACCAAAACATCATCCAGAAAGCACCGAGAAGGAACCGAGAAGTGGTCTGTGGTCAGCACCTGCAGAAGCACTCCTTTATTGGGGGTGTCTTGCTAATTGTCTATAATGATATTTTAGATAGCTATGAAAGTTCACAATTTTGAAACCACAGTAGAAACAAATACTGAGCCGAGTTCCTTATAATTTAGAATAACATTATGTTTTGTGTTTGTTTACAGATAGGCGTAGTCATTTCACTAATAAAGCACCATTACTGTTGCACACACACAGCTTTAAGGTTCTTGAGGATTATTCCATAGTGTTTTTGTGGTTGATCATCTTGTTGAATTATTTGTGAGAACATGAAGGCTTCAGCATGGTTTGTTTCAGTGGGAAGTGTAGATTACACGAATGACAGACTGAACAGGACAAGACAAGAACGTACCGTGTGCATTCCTCCCCTGTCTCTCATTACAGCACTGTGTAGATTACACTGTGTGTGTGTGTGTGTGTGTGTGTGTGTGTAGTATAGCTGATAGTGAAAGGGCTGCACAGTATAGGAAAAAATATGATGGTTGTGATTAACTTGGTGGATGATGCCAGTCCTTAATGGTTAATATTTCAGATTGTTTTCACTTCTTTGCATCGTGTGTTTATGTGTGTGTGTGTGTGTGTGTGAGTGCTTTGTCTTCTGATTCTGTGACTACAGCAGTGCTGCAGGTTTGATGCGCTACAAACAATATGAGGCTTTTTCTAAATCAATTATTTTAATTCTTGAGTGTTCTAAAAATACATAATATTAACAGGAAAAAATAAGCTGGATTTTTAGAACTTTGAAGCAAAACCAGAAAAATGTAACACTAACAGACCACTTATCATATTATAATTATATTCTAAATGTTATGCCATTTTATCATAACTTGATGTTATGAATATCACTATGGAAATGAGGAAGAGGCTGTGAAACAGTATTAAATTATAAAAAAGATCTGAAATGTCAACTCATTCTTTCTCCATAAATTCCTCACTTTTAACCCCCTGGTGTTCATATCATTAAACCCACCTGGGCTGTGTTTCCCAGAGGCATTGGAAGCTTAAGCTGATCTTCTAGCAGTGGTAGTTTGTCATCTGCTTGGGCTTATATTGCAGCCCTAAACTTTATATTTGTAAAAATGTTCAGGTAGGTATCTTGGAGATGTTCTCCACAGTTCTTCTGGATTTAGTCCGTCTCATGTCATTCCAGACAGACTGATGATGATCAGATCTCTGTGTGGATCAGTCGAGCCAGATGTTAATAGCTGCTGTGCTCAGGCCAGAGATTTCTCTAGACATGCTACCAGTGGATGTTGAATCAGCTAGTCCTGATGCAGATCTCTGCTGGAGTCTGAACCAGATCTACTGGGTGTCGGGCTGAAGACTGACCGCTGTGTGTGTGTGTGTGTGTGTGACGTCAGGCCTGTTGTGGTTTCCCAGCAGCCCGTACACCTGGATCACGTTTCCGTTCCTGCAGTAATGCTAAAAAACCCTGCAGACGTCCACATTTCGCTAACTGCTTCACATTAAAGTAAACTCATGAAAGCGCTGTCACGCAAAGCTCTGCGGGCTCTGCTTCACTGGTGCGCCACGGTTTGGAAAGAGTGTTTTTAATGATGGCGAGGGATGGTGTACGTCAGCTAACTGAGAGTGGATTATATAAATGATTCTCTATGAGCTCATCTCTGAGCAATGTGCTTCATGTTTCTACATCACCTCCCCCTCTTTCACCAAACCTGCCTCTCTAGCCCTTGCTTTTGTCTGCGCAAATGAGAAAACCCTTCAGCGTTCAGTTATTAGAGCTGTTTAGGTCACCAGCGCTGATCAAAACTCTTAAAGGAACACAACACTTTTTTGAAAATAAGCTTGTTTTTCAACCCACCTAGAGTTAAACAGTCTAGTTTTACACTTTCTAATCGTTCTGGATCTGGAGGGAGCACTTTTAGCTGCAGCTTAGAACAGATCATTGAATATGATTAGACCGTTAGCATCACGCTCAAAAATTAGTCTTTTAGATGCAAAGAGTCAAAGAGATTTTTTCCTATTCAAAACTCGACTCTTCTGTAGCTACCTCTTGTACTAAGGCCGGATTCTGGCGTAATGATCAAGCTTCACTGCTGTATCATGAGTGTAGCAGGCGCTAGGATATTTTCAGGCGCAACAAAAAAACTAACAATAAAAATATGGTAGCATAATAAAAAAAACATGATTTAAAAAAAAATCTGTTTTTGCAAATAAACTTCATATATTTTTTGAAAATATTTACATGTTATATCATAGATTTATATTCTGTATAAATACATTTAATATATAGGCAAAGTAACATTTTTCTTAAATATATACATGCATGGGTGACATTTGCGTTTTGAGGCCGTGTTGGCTTAGTGTTGCATTTTAATTATTCCTTTTTTCAGATTTTCATGATTTAGTTTTAAATTCTTTTTAAAATCTTAATTTTTCTATCGCAACTGCACAGTGAGGCACCTTTTGAACTTGGAGCTAGAGTTTTTTTGTTTTCCTCAGGAAATATGAGAATGTAGCAAACTTTAGGTTTCTGTAATATATCGACACGGCAAGTTTGTGTCTCTTTGGGAAATCTGGGGGATTCTTTTGCTTTTCCGCAGAATTTCTGTTGAAAGGGTGAAAATTCACCGAGCAACCATAAATGTGCTTGCACCTAAACACAGACCAGCAATTAAATTACATTAGTTTGAGGCAAAAAATATTTTAAAAATACAGACTTTAGCAAAGCACTGAACATTATCAAATAGGAGAACAGAGTGATGGTAATGTATAATGACCAGATTAAACTATTTATTT
>JAUMHI010000037.1:14977996-14990005 GCA_032359435.1 Enteromius unitaeniatus | reverse complement strand
AGTACAAGTACAAAGTAGCCAAAAAAATACTTAAGTACTGTAACAAAGTCCATTTACTCAAGTACTTTACACCACTGCCATTAAATCGATTCATTTAAACGGTTGATTCGTTTAGTAATGAAGCAACTGACTCTCTTTTTGAGCGGGTCATTGAATCATTGACTCACAAGATTTGTTCAAAAGCAAAGATTCGTTCCTAAGCGAGTCAGTCCCCCTCTAAATTCCCTCCCAGGACTCCATCCCCCTAATACAAATGTAAACAAACCCTTATGTAAAATTAGGCAGCCGAGGAGCAGCTTATTTGCTTATTAGTCATTCATATCTACCTTTTAATTTATATTTTGAAGTTATATAACCGCTACTATAAAATGTCAAAGCATCACGATCTCAGATTTGGTAAATTGTTGCACTATTTTTGTGTATGCACTAAGAAGTATGACAAAATACTAAACATTTGTTCACCGGACTGAATCGGACAGTTGTCAGTCAGTACTATATAATACTATAGAAGAATACATTTAGTAAGAATTGAATATATTGTGTTATTATAATAAAAATGTAACACATTACTGTTGTACTAATATTAATTAAAGTAAACTTTGCATTCCTCCCAACTCAAGCTCAGATCTTCACAAATCTGCATGACCAAAAAATCAATTAGTAACTGCACTGCACTTGGTAATTAAAATTCATGTTTATATACTTTTATTTCAGAGTTCAACAAGGATAATGAAGAATCAAGTGAATTTGAGGAGACACCTCCTGGCGAACCTGGAACAAAGCCTCTGAGAAAAAACAATAAATATTTCCCCTGCACTCAGTGCGGAAAGAGTTTTGCACGCAAATATGGTCTGGAAGCTCATGTGAGAGTTCATACCGGAGAGAGACCGTTCACCTGTGATCAGTGCGGGAAGACCTTCACACAAATAGCACACCTTAATGGTCACATGAACATCCACACCGGAGAGAAACTGTACACGTGTGAGCAATGCGGTAAAATGTTCTTATGGGCTTCGGCCCTGAAACAGCATTTGGCAATTCATACAAAGGGGAAGCCATATTCATGTCATTTGTGTGAAAAGACCTTTTCTTGTATACAAAATTTGAGAGCACACCGGAAAGTACACGCTGATGTGAAAGAGTACATGTGCGGCGGGTGCGGAAAGACTTTTATTACGGCAAACTATTTAAAACGGCACCAGAGGATCCACACGGGAGAGAAACCTTACAAGTGCTTGCACTGCGACAAGAGATTCAATCACCCGACACATCTGAAATCACACGAGAGGACTCACACCGGAGAGAAACCGTACAAGTGTTCACGCTGTGACAAGAGGTTCGGTAATTCATCAAACCTGAAAACGCACGAGAGGATCCACACCGGAGAGAAACCCTACACGTGCTCTCACTGCGACAGGAGATTCATTACTTCAGGAACCCTGAAAGCACACGAGAGGATCCACACCGGAGAGAAGCCGTATCGCTGCAGCGTATGTGGGAAGTGTTTCAAAAATTTATCTTCTCTACACTGTCACAGAAAAAACTATCACAGTAAGTAGATCATCTTCAGATCCATCTTTCTGGCAGCGCTGGACAAGCCCCATTTCATTATATATATATATAGAGTAAATGTACATAGCCTATCTATTCATCAGCCCAGACAAGTGACTCCCACTTCAGTCAATCATTGAAGAAACCCAGTGAACAGAAGATTGTGACTAATAAACACATGATATATCTGAGTTCTTCTTATATCTTTCTTTCTAATAATGATGTACTGATGTGCTCTGTGTAGTAGACGCAGCTCCATCTGAAATCATGTGATGGAGATTTCCTGCTGATTACAGAACTGGCTTTACTGACGACACACACGGCGGTCGCAGTCCTAACGTTAATGCTGTTATTCATATTATATTGAATATTTATAAACCTCTATTCAGACTTTCTTCTTTCGCTTTCAAGTGCTGTGATTAGGAAAGTTATATATACTATAATAAAAATAATATTTGCTAGCCTATTGCGCATGCATTGAAGTTTTTTATTTTCTGACAGAAGAAGATTCATTTGGCAAGTATGCATTAAAATATAAATATTATGAAGTGGTTTTATATTAAAAGTAATAATAATGTATTTTATCTCTGATTAATTTGTTTTTGCGTTGTTATTCCAGTCCTGTCACGTTCCTTCAGAAATCATTCTAATATGCTGATTTTATAGATATTATTAGTGGTCCGTTATTACTAGTTGTTCTTATCAATGCGGTTATATTTTTGGGAAGCTTTTGTTTTTTCAGAATTATTTGATAAACAGCATTTATTTGAAACATAAGGGATCTGTAATAAGTATGAATATATTTACTTAAAATAATGTTGTGCGGCTTTATTAAATACATTTATACAGGCTATCTTAATCTTTTTAAGTTTAATTTTTTCAACTTTTTGTGAGCAGCAAATCAGATTATTAGAAGGATTTCTGAAGGACCAAGAGAAAATGCAACATAAAAGCATCCGATTCTGATTGTTTGGTAAAATTCTACTTTATTATTGATCATATACACCAGGAAAGAGAATTTTAATGATGTAAATGAGTATATTAGTCATTGATTAATGTTAATGAAATAAGTGAATTAATAATAAATGAAAATAAAAAGACATTTTGGATGGGGGTTAGTGTGCCGCTCTGTGCCAGAAAGTCCAGGGCCACACATACTGTCATGTAGCTTTGCATCGGACCCTTTGTGCTAAAGGAGCCCTGGGGAGAAGTTCTGAATGATCATAGTATTGATAAGCTCTAATGTTGTCACCCAAGTATTTCTGTCCCTTCTTGCTTTGCGAACGTGCTGCAAGTAAAAGGATGTTTAGTGTTGTGAAGTGTATTAATTACAGATGAATGGACTTTCATTTCCAAGATGGTGCATGTTAGAGCAACATAATAACAGAGGCTTGTATTGTAATATTTAATGTATATTCAAATCAGTCGCCCCCCTGGACGGTCTTGTTTGTGTTTTCCATTGCATGTGCCCCGTGTGAAATAGTTTTGTCCATTATGTCATCATGTATTCTGTTCAGTGTTTCATTGTCCGGTCTGATCAATGTTAACTTCGTCTGTGTGCCACCCTGCTTGATGAATTACCTTTATGTGGATTATTAAAGACTGTAACTATTTTCATTCATCTTTGTGCGTTCCTTCCCGCACCACACTGGGACAAAACCAGATATTCGTTAGATTCAGTTCAGACACTTTTTTTTTTTCCACACTGGTTGAAAATCTTTTTCTGATCGTAGGGCTGTACGATTATAATCGCAATTACGGATGCCACGATTACACGAATTACCTTTAAAGCACCAATTAATCGTTCAACATCCACTTATGTTATTCTGTGTGCTTAAAGGAATAGTTCAAGCAAAAATGGTGGATAGTGGACTTTATTTTGAAGCTCCGTAAATCAGATCTATCCACAAGTGCTGCATCGTAAAACTGCATGAGAATGTGAATGTGGTTTGATTTCAGTCTCAAGCTGAGCACACAGAGCGTCAGCATTAAACAGCAGCGTGAGAAGCTTCATCAGTTTCTCAGAGATGAAGAAGAAGCTGCACTGAGAGAGGAAGAGGAGCAGAAGAAGCAGATGATGAAGGAGAAGCTGGAGGAGACACATCTCAGCTCTTTCACACACAATCAAAGACACGGAGGAGATGATGAAAAACAGTGATGCTTCTGCTGGTATGTTTTCAGATGATTGATTGAGTTGTTGATGATCAATGGTGTGTTTAATTAATGGAAAGGTGAGTGATCTGCTGCTCTCTCTGCTTTTGATCCAAATCCAGATCCTCAATCTTCTCCCAGAGTCCAGATCTCATCACAGCCAGATCCACAGACCTTCGTTTCCTGATCCACAATACTGACTGCAGAATAAATAAATAAATATCAGAATAACAGCATCTGTTGATTGTGTCTCATTAGTTCCCGTTGATCCAGACACAGCTCACTCGTCTCTCGCTGATCTGATCTGTGTGAGAGACATCAACGAACAGCTGTTTCCTGCTTATCCAGAAGGATGTGGCTATCATTACTGTGTTCTGGGTTCAGAGGGCTTTAACTCAAGAACACAGCTGGGATCTGAACGTTAAAGAGACGTCAGGCTGAAGTCTTGGAGTAACTATGCTGGTGTTTTCTGTAACACCTGAAGGTCTGGAAGGAGCTTCTTGCACTGACTGTAATAGAGTGGAGACTCACTGATATAAAGACACTCAATCACATTATCAACAAAGCTATGTATCACACTACAGCACTATACATAAAAACAATCACCGTTATAAAACATTGCTTCTCTTGTCTATAGTAAGCTCTTCAGATCAGTATAATCTTGACAGAAGTCAAAGTCAACTTTATTGTCAATTCTGCCACATGTACAGGACATACAGAGAATTGAAATTACGTTACTCTCAAACCCTTGGAGAGAAAATCACAAACTGCTTTCGTTGTCATTGTTTTCACACTGAACACATGACAGACCTACTACTGCTTCTGACTTTTTCAAGAATTGTTAGACAAAGTGTCTGCATGTGAAGAATCACACATTTACGTTCTTCTGTGAACAAATCTGTGCATTGAAGGTAGACTCTAATCATATTCAATGTCTCCATCTACTGGTGTGATTATGTGACTGACAGAAAAACTGCAATGTTTTCATGAAACTCAATATTTGTGTTGTCTCTTGTGACATCTGTTTTGCTAAAATGGCAAATTTTACTTAAAATTGCATGCTGTGTTTCTTGATTCATTAAATTCAACCATAAACTCAGTATGAATGTAACTTAAAATGAAGTAATGTGTAATCTGTTTTTAATGAGCAATATTTGATGAGTGCTATTTTACAGTGAAGGAAAATCTAAATATGCAAATGATGTACAGTAAATCTAAACTCAAGTCCATAATTAAAAAAGGGACATATAAAAATAGCCCCATTCATTGGTATAATGAGGAAAAGGACAGGCTGATATCCCTGAGGAAAGCTGTCTCAGTAGATGGCGGTAATGCTCAATATGAGACTGGATCCGCCAGAAGAAAGAAAAACGAGTAAGAGGAAGAATATTAGTTTCACCCTTGTCTCTGTTGTTTTGTCCTGATTTCGTTTATAATTCATTCTGTTAAAGGTAGTTTGAATCTAGTCATTAAAAACCTGTAATATCCACAGTCGTGACTAGGTTTTGAAGCAAGCAGGAATATCTGGAGGAGGATCATCTGAACTGAGATCTTCTGAGAAGATGGTGTTTGTTAAAGAGGAGAGAGAACCAGAAACATGGAGAATAAAAGAAGAGGAACCAGAATATTTGAGAATAAATCACGAGGAACCAGAAGGTTGGTGTTTATTCTTTTTAAAGCAGGTAGAGCAGCACATAGTGTCCGAAACAGCTTCACAAACAGTCTGTGCTGCAAATATTCAATTATTATAATTAGGTAATAACCGCGATTGAGGAAACTAATGCGCTTATTGTAAATATTTTATGTTATATTATGCCAGTGACTGGTAAATTGTGTTTGCTGAATTAATGAATCATTCTAGAAATTGGTTTTCATTCATTTGGATTTTTTTTTTCATTTATTAAAAATTTTACTCTATATAGAATTTTATATATATATATATATTTTAATTATTAAAATGTACAGAGGTAAAATATGCAATTTTACAGACATCATGTAGTGCATTAACAAAGATTTGGTACAATGTTTATATATTAATTGCTAATATTTGGTTATACATACACTCCTGGCCAAGTTCTGGACTGCAGCATTAATCATTTAAAATGATTAACAGTCCACTTTAACATGATAACACTGAAGGGGTCATGGGATAGGTGTACACATTCATGCAATAATGATAAAAATTGAACCAGAAAAACAAATAATGCGTTACTGAAGCTTCCACAGGGCAACAGAATAACAGTGAAATACGAAACACGTATAATAAAAGAATGAATATAGTACAAGTTAACGAAATAGCAATATACAAAAAAATGAAAACTTGTGTGTACAAGTATTTGTGATAAACAATGAATGTGTACTTTTATTGTTTATCTATCACAAATACACACGTTCGATTTTGCCAAGTGCAGTGTGTCCCTAGGTCAGCATATTTTGTTGACCCTGGAACAACATATGAATGCAAAAATATAGTTTTGACCATATTTCTACACATAAAACCCACACTTACCAATGAGTAATGCCTAAAATCAGAGGAAATGATAGATGGCTGACCAAACACTGATTGGAAGCCTAAACCTCACAAAAACTGGTTCTTCAAATCTGATTGGATAATCACAAAGTTGTTCCAGGGTCAACAAAGATGTTGCACTTGGTAAAATCAGGCTAGTGCACAATGACTTATTTTACATTTTGCACATAATGTACCTGTACACAATTATCTGTTAATAAACAGAATTACACGTGTCTTGCAGAAAAACATTGTAGCCAACAACTCCTTATTATATTATATTATATTAAATATTATTATATTATATTACAGACTGCAGTTTTAAGTAAGTTAAGTTCTGGTTAATGTGCACAACTGGAAGGAGATATTGTGTTAAAACAATGGGTTTGTTGGTACAACAAGCAGTTCTGTCTCAAGAAATATCCGTTAAGACAAGCTGAGATGCAAGCTGCTATCGTTGAATCATCAGGATGAAAGCGAGAGATGGAGTTAGTTGTGATCAGCATACTGTAGCAGTGATATGAACTAATGATGTCATGTGGACAGGGAAGACAAGCGGTACAATAACTGAGCCTTGAGGCACCCCAGTTGTTAGATGTTGCAACTTTGACACCTCACTTCTCCAAGACGGCTTGAAAGACCTATCTGATAGTTAAGACTAAAACCACTGGAGTGCCGTTATTGAGATGTGAATAGGGCTTACAGGAGGATCTGGTGGTTAATCATGTCCAAAGATCCAGCAAGATGAGCATTGAAGTTTTAGAATCCACTCTTGCCAGTCTTAAGGCCTGTTCACACTGGGACGAATTTCGCGTGCGATGTTTAATGCCTCGTAAGGGAGCCAATGTGAGTCAGCAAACCAAAGTGTAAAAACATGACACATGAATGAATACTAACTGCTGCACTAAATTAATTCTCATAATTGTAATGTTTTGATTTCAGGCCTGATGAAAGTGAAAGAGGAAAGACAAGATCTGAGTGAAGTGGAGGAGAAGCATCAAGATCAGGAAGATGCTGATGAAGAACAATCAGTGAATTGCCCCAAAAATGGAACGACAGAAGCCATGAGGCCTTTCAGCTGCTGTGAATGCGGAAACACTTTCAAACATAAAAGAAGCCTTACGTACCATGCGTTAATTCACGCTGGAATAAAGCCTTTCACCTGCTCTGACTGTGGAAAGAGTTTCACACAGAAAAAACAACTCCATGATCACATGCTTGTTCACTCTTCAGAAAAGCCTTTCCCCTGCCATCAGTGCGGAAAAACGTTCACGCGTAAAGCAAACCTTAAAAATCACATGATCATTCATAGCGGCAAAAAGCCTTTCGTCTGCTCTCAGTGCGGAAACACTTTCACATGCAAAGGAAGCCTAAAGAAGCACATGTTAATTCATGCTGGGATAAAACCTTTCGTCTGCTCTCAGTGTGGAAAGAGTTTTGTGCAAAAAGGACACCTTAAGATTCATCTGGTCACTCACTCTTCAGAAAAGCCTTTCAGCTGCTCGGAGTGCGGAAGGAGTTTCACACAGAGAAACCAACTCAACGATCATATGCTTATTCACTCGTCCAAAAAGCCGTTCAGCTGCACTCAGTGCGGAAGGAGTTTCTCACATGAAAAAAAACTAAGTGATCATGTGCGTATTCACTCTTCAGAAAAGCCTTACTGCTGCCTTCAGTGCGGAAACACTTTCACGCGCAAAGCAAGCCTTAACAATCACATGATCATTCATAGTGGGACAAAGCCTTATTCCTGCTCTCAGTGCGGAAACACTTTCAAACGTAAAGGATGCCTGAAGAACCACATGTTGATCCACAATGGAATAAAGTCTTACACCTGCTCTCAGTGCGGGAAGTGTTTCACACAGAAAGGACACCTCACGGTTCATTTGATAACGCACTCTACAGAAAAGCCTTTCAGCTGCTCTCAGTGCGGAAACACTTTCAAACGTAAAGAATGCCTTAAGAGTCACATGTTAATTCATACTGCCAAAAGGCTTTCTTCCTGCTCGGTGTGAAACGGGTTTCTCTTGTAAACCAGGACTTCATCGTCACGTGAGAATTCACACTGAAGTGATTGTGTGAGAAGAGTTTGGTCTGCGTTGCTCTCGCTGTGCTGTGAGGAACATGAACTGATCTGCACAGAGATTTCTAAGGGCTGACTCTTTAAAAGGCTCCGGAAAATAAAGCCTGAGAGAGTGAAAACAGTGGGGAGAGCTTTAATGCTAGTGCTCGATGCAGAAAACATAGCTTACCGAAATAACGTGAAGCTACATTTACATCCAAATCCAAATGGATCGTATCATTCCTGAGGTTAACATTAAGTTGAGTCTGACTTGTTTTTAGACCTCAGCAGCAAGCGGAGAAACAGGAAAATCTATTTCTGTGGCAATTTCTTTCCTTCGTCATTTTTCACGAGTCGTGTCTGCTTTTAGTCATTTCATTTGTTTTGGGGGTATTTACATGACACCGTTTTAAATTAAATATTGAAAACCGCTATTCATTTACGGTTCAGTTTGTCTCAATTCCACAATTACAATCTTTACAGTTCAGCTTCCTCGGAGCAGTTTTGAAAAATGTAAACTTCACATTAGTTTAAGCGAGCTGTGTATGACTTTACATGGAGAAGTGTAAAAGCTGATATGCAAATATTAATGCAAATTTTCTTTTTGCATGAAATGCATTACTATAGAAATAAAAGTACTCTATACAAACAAATGTGCCAATTCCTTTTCTGTGTGCTATAGTGTTGATTTCTTAAATACCATTTAAATGCTACTCATTCAAGATGAGAAGGTAAGAAGCACATCTTTTATTTGATTGTTTTATATGCACACAAATAAAAGTAGACCCTTTACAGCTACAAATAAAGTATCACTCTTACATTTTATGAGCAAAATGCAAGTGATTTTGCTCCGGCTGGACTCCAGTGTGAATGAATCTAATGTTTTGAGGAGTAAGTGTAGCAATTATATTTGATTATAACCCAAATTAGAATTTTCATTGTATACTGTAATCTGAACAAGTAACAAGTGTGCCACGCTTTGTTCTGACCAACTGAAAATAGAAAGCATTACTGTAAATCAAGCTAACGATCGATTAGCACATTATATCAAGCCATGCGACTATTTAATAGTTACATTCATTTCTGAATTATTAATGTTAGCGTGACTGAGTATAATGTATTAGTGTGTAGATTTCAATTTATGTGCAGTCTAATCTCTAATTGTCCCTGATAGCACACGTACATCTAGAAGACGTCTACTTGAAGGCTTCTTATATGTTTGTAAGTGTTTCCACACTGAGAGCAGCTGAAAGACTTTTCTCGCTGATTTTTCTTTACCGACATCATGATCTTTCTGATTCTGATGTTTCTCGTCCACCTCGTCCAGATCTCGTCTTTCTTCTTTCACTTTCATCAGGCCTAAAATGAAAACATAATAAAGATGAAAACCACTTTTTTTGGAAAATAAAAATGATAAAATATTTGTGTACAGTTGAAAATGATGTCAAAACTCTCCCTTTTCACACAAATAAATGGAAATGACTAAAAACACAGCATTATGCTGACAGGCCAGTAGATAATATAATTTATAATTTATAATATAATTTATTTAATTTATAATGTGACATGGCATGATGGTACAGTTGTAACAAATGGTGATCTATTTCACAATGCTATTGTCTGTACGCGCAAATTACAAAAAACTCGAGGTATGCTGGATCCAAAAATGCTCTTTGTTTTTTTTTCGTTTAATCTTTAACCCTTCGGAATAAGAACTATATTGTTTTTTTTGATGCTACTTACATGTCATATACTGTAAGATATGTATTTTTATTAGAAAATAAGATAATAGAAAATGCAGATCCATGATGTGTGAGATGATAAAATATAAACATATATAATAAAATCAACATTACCATGCCATAATAGTGTTTTATAATTACATAAAACTATTATTTATGCCTAAACATATATTGTATTTTTTATATATAATTATAAATATAATAACCTTAATAGAATAATATATTACATATAATACAACTATATATGGGTGATTCTATCATTTACATTTATTCATGATTGTTCTTTACTAATTATGAATTACAAGATGTTACAGCCTATAACAATATAATAATTTATTTTTTATTTAAGTGTCTTAAATAGCTAAAAATCATGAATTATGAATTAAAAATCATGAATTATGTTACACTATTGTCAGCATTGTTAGTCTTCTTAATGTTAGGTAACAGAGTTGACGGTGACAGAAGGGTCAAATGTCACCTTAGTTATTGCAACCTGATCTCACAGAATTTTGTGAAATAACCACAAACTCTTAATGCATAATTCCGTGTTAGTATCACATAATGACCGAAAATTGCGTGAAACTACCACGTAAAAAAATGACAATGTAATTCAGTGACAGGCATCAGCCGTGATCCACTCATGGATTACTGGATTCATTTAATATAAAATGTATACTTTCATTGTAGCCTCACCTTTACCCTAAACCTACCCACTTCTGAACAATATAAAACACACACAGACAATAAAAGCGCAGTGGGCAGTCTCTTTATTTATTGTGATCGGTCACGAGAACAATACAATAGAATTTTACATTAGAATAAAAAAATAAAATAAATCACACCCCAATACATATACAATAATGGCAATATAATTAACCAATATTTGAATCCAATTTGGATCACAGATGATGCCTGTCACTGAATTACATTGTAATCTTTTCCGTGAGCCCATCACGCAATTTTCGATGATTACGTGACACTAACACAGAATAATGCATTAAGAGTTTGTGGTTATTTCACGCAATACTAGGAGATCAGGTTGGTTATAGAAGTCATTTAAATGTTATTGTAATATATAATATTGTTCAGTGAACCTTAGAAAGGAAAGGGTCCACTGAACAACATCCCATAAAGCACTTTTAGTCCAACATAATATAGATCGCTATTCCTTTTGTTTCCCAACCTGAAAGTACTCTTACTGAATGTTGAACACTTTCACAGCATCTAACATTCAGTTTGTTACTTTAGAGTAACTATGCAGTGGTATAATGACTAAAATATTTAGAGATTCCTTTGATTTATTCCTTTGTTATTTCACTCAAATAAAGAGAAGGAAGGGGGGTTGATAGTATCAGAAACCTTACAAAAAGTTTTTCATTTTTCATGAATTTGAAATATAAACTTATGAGACGTGACTTTCAATTTTCCCAAGCCACTAACTTTTTAAAAAAACTCTTAAAATCAATTGATTTTGTGTCTAATAAACGGACCCTATCCCCACAGCCTCTCAAATGTTTGTAAAAAAAAAAAAGTACCGGCCTTGCTGTATCCTCCTTCTGCTCCAGTCCATTACCTGAATTTACTCTGTTGCAGTAGTCCCTTGAGGAAAGCTCATAAATGCAAGTGACGTTGTTGCCATAGCTACCATTGTAGGCACTGCAGACCAGGGCTGGGCGATATATATCAAACAATATATTATGTGCATCTGGTCAGTAAAGCCAGTAGTTATGAGAAAGCTTACATAGTTTTGAGAGAAAAGGTTCATCTACTGTCATAGAGTTTGTATGTCGTTGTTCTAGCCGTGATAGAAACAGTTTCTAAATAAAAATTTTGCAGCTAGTTACAACACAGTGTATGGCTTTTCCTGGCTATGAATTCTCATGTGTTTCATAATGCTTGCTCTATAGCTGAAAGACTTTCCACACTGAGAGCAGCTGAAGGACTTTATTCCAGCATGAATTAACATGTGACTCTTGAGGCTTGCTTTATGTTTG
>JAUMHI010000037.1:14864700-14875630 GCA_032359435.1 Enteromius unitaeniatus | reverse complement strand
CTCACACACTCACTCTCTCACACACACACACACACACACTCACACTCACTCTCTCTCACACTCACTCTCTCACACTCACTCTCACACACACACACTCTCTCACACTCTCTCAGACCTCTCTCTCTCTGTGTGTGTGCTGCAGGCTGCTCTGAGATGTTGATGGCTAAAGCTGTGACCGATCTGGCCAATCGCACGCCAGGAAAAGAGGCCGTGGCCATGGAGTCCTTCGCTAAAGCCCTAAGGATGGTACGTCACACACACACACACACACACACAGAACGCTCTCTTGAACAAGTGACTTCAGAGCAGCTCAGACTAAGCTGGTAAAGTTCAAGTGTCCTCTCATGACTGCTGTGCGTGCAGGAGCACTGTTTTCCTCCTGCTCTACAGAGAGGGCGTTATGTAGCTCACGCAGGCCTCTGGAGTGTCAGGTGTGTGTTGTAAAGACTCTCTCTCTCTCTCTGTGTGTGTGTGTGTTGCAGCTGCCCACCATCATCGCTGATAACGCTGGCTATGACAGCGCAGAGCTGGTGTCTCAGCTGAGAGCCGCTCACCAGGACAACAAGAGCACCTTCGGCCTGGGTAAGACCCTCTCACACACACACACACACACACACACACCCCAGTGAGTCTGACCTCTGACCCCTGCGCTGGCAGACATGACCCAGGGTGCGGTGGGAGACATGGCGGCACTGGGCATCACCGAGAGCTTCCAGGTGAAGAGACAGGTGCTGCTGAGCGCAGCCGAGGCGGCGGAGATGATCCTGCGTGTCGACAACATCATCAAAGCTGCTCCCAGGTGAGCCCTCTCTTCTGCTGCTGCCGCCCGCTGCTCTCCTGACGCCCTGTAACCCCTCCCTCTCTCTCTCTCTGTGTTTCAGGAAGCGCGTGCCGGATCATCACCCCTGCTGAACACCCGCCGCAGCAGCAGCCCGTGTATTTATTGACAGGAAGTTGATGCTCTTCGTTTCATAGCTCCGTGTGTAGTCGCACTTCCCAAGCGTCACTTGTGTCTGTATGTTACTGCTCTATACGATGACCTTTTGATTACCCAATAAACAGTCACGACTGACCACTGAGTGTTTTTTTGTTTTTTGGTTACAGTTAAAAATAAATCGGTAAGCCCAGGAAAAAGCTTAATTCTAACTTCACTGGCAGATTTATTTCATTACGGTTTTAAACTCAAATTTGGTGCTTTATAGTTTTACTTTGAACACTTCTGCAACTCAAGGTCTTCATTTCTTCCGTAAATAAAATTAAAATTTGTGTCTCAGATCCGGAGGCTTGCACACATGTGAAGAGTTTCTAATACAGTTTGTTCTCTTTAGTCTCTTAAATGTACAGAACGTTGACATACTTTTGTGTTTCCTACACCTTTTTAAAAATCTGCAGAAACCCTTTTCAGACCCACATGAAAAATATTATAGTGATTACACACACACTATAAGTCCTTACACAATCTGACACGTGTCTAAAATTGAACTGGAAATTAGGTGCTGGGCGTCCAGTCAGAGGAGAACTGGACCCAACTAAGCCTGGTTCTCACAGGGTTTTTTCTCCATTCTCTCATGGATGGGGTTTTTGTAATTAATATCTGTTAACTCCTTAGTAGAGCATCTTCTGGGAGACCATCACAATGACTATAAGTAACTTTGCAAGTACATATCAGCCTATTCTAACCCTGCCAGTCTGCTAATACTCTGCTAGCACTCTATTGAGAGTTAGTAGATATGTAGGAACAGAATACGTTAAAGGGACCATCAAAATAAAGTGAAATCCCAGCAGGTCTTCCTCTTGTGCACACGTGGCCTAAGGTCTCATTTCTTCATCTCTCCTTTGTTTACTGAATGTTAAATCAACACAAGACCGGGTCAAAATGACCCGTGAATTCGGATTGAAAGTTCAGCCTGAGTTTGATCGAGTCACTCTTGACCTGGAGCAGCGGCGCTTCACCATGAGGACGGCTCTGATCCTGCTGGGGTGTCTGAGCTTCGTTCAGAGTCTGGTGAGGTAAGGATTTACTTACTGACCACTGGCTGAATAACTATACAAACCTATCAAATATTGATTTGTCTGCATAGCTATTTATTGTAAGAAGACAGACCGCTTAAATATAATTGCATGTTTAATGCGTTTCTGGCTATTTCTCTATAATGGGTTTAAATTTACTGGTGATTTCTGAGTAAAGATAGTTTCTACACCATATTTTTTCTAGTGCACAGTAAAAGACAGCCAGCTTTTACCCTGTTTGAAGTCATGAGAGAAGTATTGTACCAGCTTGATCGTTACGCTGCAGTGAAATTATAGTTCCTTTTAACATTTCATTTTACGTCTTAGTTTAAGTCTTAGTAGGTGATGTAACTACATAGCAGAGTAGAGTTTTAAATAGGAAAAAGATCTCAACTCTTAAGTTAGTGTTAAGCGTGAAGCTAACGGTCTAATCACATTCATTGATCTATGCTAAGCTACAGCTAAAAATGCTGTTAAAAATGGAGATCACCATGTCTTTGTCTGCTTTGACAACATGACAGTGGCTGCATATATGAACCACCTGAGGATGCGCCCATTGGGCATAGCACAAACTCCGATTACCAAGGGCATGTGCCGAGTAGACCGAGCCAGTGTGTGGACACTTCACCCCAGATGATCGAAGTTCAGCCCTACCGCAAGCAATACCAATATCAGTCCTGTGCTTGCAACACTATATTGTTACACAGACACAAATCAGCTAGGCTTTAGTATTTTCAGAGAAAGGAATTCTGCCATAGCCTCAGCTAAGATTATGCAATGTCTGGTTTTCAGGCACTAAGGTTAAGCATTTATTTTGAGGTAAAAATTAATATTTCATAGTTTTTTAGTTATGTGAGATGAAAGGAAACATTTGAAGGAAATCACTGACAGAACCATTAGTTAAGCACTTCAAAATCATCATCGAGACTCAAGAAAGATAGATAATTAAACATTAGTGTGAGATTATGAATATAGTGCCTCTCTAATCTTTGTGGAATTTTACATGCATAGGTTTTTGGAATAACGCTTCTCCTATTTCAGGGTACCATTAAGTCGTTTGCCCTCGGTTCGTGGTCGACTTCGAGCCGCTAACCAGCTGGATGAGTTCCTGCGTGAGCACCAACCAGATGTCTTCTCCCGGCGTTACGCCCAGTGTTACCCAGCCACACGGCACTACCTTCGGTTAGGTGGCAAATCCACAGAGAGACTCTACAACTTCATGGACGTGAGCCAATCTCTGTGATGATCTACTGTTACACACTCATTATATGGTCTAGTTACTGTGAGGGTCATTCTCTGACACAGTTGCTTTACTACATCATTACATTTCATCAGATAAAATGTGTAGTTGCACTTTAATTTAAGGTGTCCTTGTTATAATGTTATTGTACATTGAAGTACTGAGTTATATTATACTTACTATATTGTTAGGGGGTGACACTTTATTTACAGACGTCTACTGTTCCACATTTGTTACAGACCGAGTCTGTTACACAGATACTTACGTAACCAAAAGTTTGTTACATATGTGTTACAGACTTTATAGAACGTAATTTTAAATTCACGTACATGGACATAAGCTACTTAAAATAAAGTGTATCAAGATTGTAGTTAAGTGTCTGTCTGTTACATCGACATGATTACAAACTGTACTTACAGGCTGTTCCATAATTAGTTACATGATAAGTACACTTTATTCTACTATTCATTAGAATAGTAAGTACATGTAACAAGAGCATCCTAAAATAAAGTGTAACTAAATGTGTTTGATTGTATATTTATGCCTTAAAGTACAGTAACAAGGTTGACCGCTTTACAGTTTAATAATCCCTGCAACACAAAAAAATATGGTACTTGGAAAGGGAATTTACGTTTTTTTTTAATTATCTGCTCTACAATTATCAGTTGTTTAGGGGTAGTGTTTGTAAAGCATGTCGCATTATTATATGTATGCTAAGAAAGAAAATACCATGTTGTTTTGTGATGTACACAGGCACAGTTCTTTGGTCAGATCAGTCTGGGCAAACCAGAGCAGAACTTCACGGTGGTGTTTGATACAGGCTCCACTGATCTCTGGGTCCCATCATCTTACTGCGTGAGCCAAGCATGCGGTAACTAACACGAGTTCATTATCTGTCCTCACCTGTATTTACACATGACCTGGTCATTGCTGATGCTGTTGGGTCATGGTCTTCCTCTCTTGGCACAGCGATGCACCACAAGTTCAAGGCCTTCGAATCGAGCACATACAAGCATGACGGACGAGTCTTTGGCATCCATTACGGCTCTGGTCACCTGCTGGGAGTGATGGCGAGAGAAAAACTGAAGGTATTTGATTGGGATGCACCGATCCAGATCGGCTGAATATGTTTGCGCTTTTTGTCAGTAAAGCCAGTCCGGCTCAATGTGAAATCATACACCTGATGGCATTTACCGCTGACTACAGGACCGGCTTTACCGACGAAACGTGCAAACATATCAGCCGATCTGGATCGGTGCATCCCTAGTATCTGATACC
This sequence comes from Enteromius unitaeniatus, assembly GCA_032359435.1. Lineage (NCBI taxonomy): Eukaryota > Metazoa > Chordata > Actinopteri > Cypriniformes > Cyprinidae > Enteromius > Enteromius unitaeniatus. Next base: position 14,871,102 of record JAUMHI010000037.1, on the reverse strand, counting down.
TAGTACTCATGTTTACACAGTAACATAAAACATCCTGTATTTTTTATTTTCGTCCCGGGTCAGGTGGGCTCTGTGACGGTTCAGAACCAGGTGTTTGGGGAAGCTGTGTATGAGCCCGGTTTTGCCTTTGTCCTGGCTCAGTTTGATGGGGTTCTGGGTCTGGGTTTCCCTCAGCTGGCAGAGGAGCAAGGCTCTCCTGTGTTTGACAGTATGATAGCGCAGGGCGTGCTGGATGAACCCGTCTTCTCCTTCTATCTCAAGTAAGAAATCAACATCACTTAAAGATTTACACTGTGATACTTGCAACAATAAATCAAGTAATCACTCTGGGCGATAATAATACAAGTAATCAATCCTAATAATCTGGGTGATTTTATGGTCAAATTATACACATTCACATCGACAAAGCAACGTGATCCCATTAATTTCAGTGGAAAGCAGGCGATTTTGAGCGACCATTGGCGACCGGATGTGGGCATGTCCAGCGACGACTTCAGAATCTCTCAACTTCACGTAAATGAAGAGTGACTTTCGGGAGCGACAGCCAATAGGAAAGAAGACGATAGTGCTCACGTACTCATTCTCCGTTTTTAATTTTTGCCATAGATAAACGCACGCAATGGAAAAGAGTACTCTGTACTCTGTACCTGTAGGAGTAATCAACTGCCGAATGACGAAATGCGCATAACAACTAAAAACTGAAAATGTCTTCTTATTTTGGCAGTTGAGCACGAACACTTGTGCATCGTCATTTGCAAACCCACTTAAAGGCACCTACCGCCACCTTCTGCATGACACCAGCATTACAGCTGACACAAAATAATTCTTCCACCTCCTTCCGTATGCTCTGCAAGACCGCTTTGTGTTTGAGCAGCACCAAGCTGTGTACCGTAGCTTCAGCAGCTCCAGGCACGTGAACGGCAATCTCATTGTTAGGCCAGTTTTTAACGCGGCACGTCAAAAAAAACCCCAAGATATTCGCAAGTGATATTTATTCCGATGTGTACAACTCCATTTTCAGATCTTTTGGGGACCAACTCTCATGGACAACGGGGAAAGCAAAAATGGAACACGATGCTTTATGGGATATAGCCTAATAGATGGAGGCTACTAGATTTGAAAGAATAACAAACGTCAACTTTGAACCAAAAAAATGGTGTTCATTTTGGATGCTTCTCGTAACTTTTACAGGAACAATGTTTCTGGCTACGGTGGGGAGCTGCTGTTTGGAGGTGTGGATGAATCCCGGTTTGTTTCTCCCATCAACTGGGTTCCAGTTACTCAGAAGGGCTACTGGCAGATCAGATTAAATGCGTGAGTGAGTTCGTGTCCATTAAAACACTCGTTTGACACATACAGTTCTGACAGAGACGAGTGTGTTGTGTTTGTTGTGTCTAGTGTGAGGGTTCAGGGAGCTCTGAGTTTCTGCTATCGTAGTGCTCAAGGCTGTCAAGCTATAGTGGACACAGGAACCTCTCTGATCGGCGGCCCGGCCAGAGACATCATGGTCCTCCAGCAGTTTATTGGAGCAACACCCAGCGCTGCCGGAGAGGTGATTATATGACCCCACCTTATGTATGACACCACAGCTTCAAATGTATTGGTTGTTTGTGGGTTTCAGTATCTTTTAGACTGTGTCAGGATCAGCAGCCTGCCTGTAGTGTCTTTCCTGATCAATAATGTGGAGTATTCTCTGACTGGAGAGCAGTACGTCAGGAGGGTGAGTAAAACACAAACACAGATTCATTTATTGCTCTTTTTTCTCGCTAATCTATGGCCATGATCATGCCATAAAGATATCCTTAGATTTTGGATGCAAATAGAAAATGTAATGCTGTAAAATGCTGTAATTTCTGCTTGAGCTTTGTCTCTCAGTCTGTGGCTTCTCCAGTCTGATGATTCCTCTTGCTTTGTCTGTAGGAGATTCTGAACAATAAGGAGATCTGCTTCAGTGGCTTTCAGTCTATAGATGTCCCATCTCCAGCTGGACCAGTCTGGATTCTAGGAGATGTTTTCCTCTCTCAGTTCTACAGCATCTACGACAGAGGTCATGATCGGGTGGGACTGGCTCATCTGTCAGGACGGTCGCAGATCTCTGTATAGATCCCTTCTCATCTCTGAACGTGTTACTAGATGTAGAAGAACCCAATGAGTGTTTGACATTCTCTATTAAATCACTAGACTTCATCATTTGCTGTCTTTGCTCTGTTCGGTCTGATAATAATTTGTGGTCTTTTCAGCACTGTGACAGTCCAGACTCCCCATACGTCATCCAGAAATCTATAGCAGAGTAGGGGCTTTTCGTGCATGAACCCAGAGCCAATTGTTTGCCTACAATTGGGCAAACTTTTTTATGTCTAATAATTAAATTTTTTTTATTATCAGGCCTTTCGGGGTAATGAAATAGTATTTCTTGATTGCTAATTTGGCCCAGTTTGCCAAACCATTCATATAGTTATCAAAAACAAAGACACACTGCTTAAACTTTTAGCACATTTCACCTGTTTGCACCTGTTTCCAATTTGCTGTGTTTACTGCAAAACCATAATTTTGCACTGGTTTAACTATGTTCTCATTCAGAAAGCACAAACACACCATATAATTAACTCAAACAGCGGGCGCCATCTTCTGGCAAAATTCATTCGGCACGTTAGGATCACACTGCATTATGGTGGCTTGAATGAGTGCACTCTAGAACGTCCACTATGGTTTCGGACAGGGCACTGTTTGAGGGTATAAGGGGTGATTTCGGATACAGTCGATTGAAACATTTGGCCCTAATGAGTACCGAATCTAGCATAAAATGGAAAACTTTCCTTTCAAATATTTGAGCCCCAGTGAGCGGTTGGTGACTATGTAAAGGAAATAAAATGTCCATCCGTGGTGCGGTGACTTCAAAACATTCAGATTGAAACACTGATGGCAAATGGACTATTTTGACGACATCTTTCATACTTTTCTGCAGCTTGAAAGTGTAATTGTTTGGGTGTAAACGAGACTCCAAAATATCTTACTTGTGGTCCAAAGATGAATGAAGCTTTTACTGGTTTGGAACAACATGGGGGTAAAGTGGCTAATGGCAAAATGTTAATTTTGGAGGTAAAATGATGATATCACTGCCTTGACATGTTTTGAATCTATACTTTTTTTTTGCGTAACGTTTACTATCGTAGGTGCTAGAATTCTCCTATCCCTCATGCAAGAGAGGCTGAGTAGTAGCTTGTTCAGACAGTATTTTATAATCAGGGTTGTATTTAGTAGACCTGTATGGGTTCTGCTTGGAAAGAACAAAACCTGTATGTAAAATGTATTAATGTAAAATCATGGAGAGCCACTAGACTAACCATCAGTGTCTCGATCGCCTCAACCAAGAGCTTTTTCGATAAAACAGCAAGACGTTGACCGTATGTTCTGTAGGGTCCAGAGGATGCCCCAACTTGCTGAGGAGCATCCCATACTTTCAAAACCTGCTGAAATAAATCCTATGTCATTGTTAAAAGCAGCACAACAGCACAGTTCTTGTCCATCACCATTTTTATCAATTGTGGAATATGTAGTAGATCACATCGCTGAAATTACCACGCAAATCTGAATGTTGTCAATTAAGATCATTTAGAAAGTCTAAGTAAATGATAATAAATAATATAAATAAATAATACAAATATAAATAAGAAATGATTTAAATGTACATTAATAAATCCTATTAATTAGACGCATGATAATAGTTGTTCAGTGTGTTAATAAACACTTCATTAACATGTGTTCCTGCTGTAATTCATGATTCAGTCAGGTAGTTATAAAACACTTAGTAGTTGCCCGCCGTATGTTTTTGTGCAATACACATTTTCCATGGCCATAGCTTTTATTTGGCGTTTCAGTCAATTGTGAGCTCGCAATAGCGCTTTCCTCTTTGTGGGTTTGGTTATTACGGCAAAATTAGGAGGAAGCATGCAACTTCCACTTCTCTGTAACCTGTGTTCTGATGTAACACCCGCTTGACTCAATGCTACACAAAGTGTCCTAAACACACCGTGCCAGTTCAATCAGAAGATGCAGAGTTCGTAGGAGGCAAAGAACAAAATACAAACACACAGATATTGATTTTTTACATTTTTGTTACTATTCACTGTTTATTAAATGAATTGAGTTGATGTAATAATTCAGTTGAAAAGCTGAATGACAAACTGTTGACAGAACTCTTACAGGAAAAGAAGAAAGAAAAGAAAAAATACAATCCAAATAAGTAATTCTAAAATAATACATTTAGGTTAGTTAAACAAATGCAAAAAAAAAAAAAAAATTATATAAACCAGATAACCCTTTTTGGTCAGTAGATCTTTTTTTTTTCTTTTTAAACCAAACAATAAGATCACAGTACAACAAAAACTATAGAGATTATTTTCCATTCAATGATTCAGTTTGAGTTCAGAAATGACCTCAGTCCATTCAATTAATCAATCCGGGAACTCCAAGGGGGGAAAAAAACCTGTTCCTTCAAAGTTTTAAGAGTGAAAGGAAAAAAAATCCACCAGCTGAGCAGATGATGAGAAAAATGAAAGTTGAAGGTTCACACTCAGCTCTACATTTTCTTTTCCTCACCGCGGCTTGACACATCCACACCAGGCACGTAACTCACAGGAGCAACAAAACTGGCCTTTACACACAGGATAACATTCTCATATAACTTGTAAGTGCCAATAGTATGCACTTATTAAAGCTCATTATTTACAGCATAGGCCATACTTCACACACAATGAACATATTCCTTCGTTCTCCAGTGCTGGTTCAATTGGAATTAGCATATTACTAATATTATCAATAAAGAATTCTATTTTTCTCAGTTTATTTAGTAAACACAGAAAAATGACTTTCTCTGACTGCAAATTGATTCATTTATATCAGGGTTACACTGACATCCAGTGGACATTTCATCACACAGATGGCTGTATCCACAATGTTAGACTTTCTATTTAGCAGACAGTTACCATGTAAGTACACTGGTGTTACAGTAATGAAACGGCTCCAGATCCAGTTCCACTTTACATATCCCCACTGGATCCCATCTCCACCTCCTGGATCATCTCCTGTTCCAATCACTCTTATACATGCTGTTGTTGCAAAATGTAGTTATATAATTCCCGTTACCAGCAAAACGAAACAAAAAAAATGCTTTGTCTATTAAATATGTTTTCATGTCTTTAAATTGTTTTGGGCACAATAATTAATTATATATTATAAAAAAAAAATGTCTATGCCCTCTGTAAAGGACTCTGGGACTCGGTTTTTCTGCAAATTAAAATAGCATTGTAGCAATCTTAATGTGTAATTTGAATGTGTCAGGCACTACTATGCAAAAAAAAAATCTATTTAAATACATTTTGTAAATTGTGAACAGTTATGCACTGCTACTGATAAATCCTTCTCTGTCAACAGGGTTATAGTACTGTATATCATCATGAGAATCATTTCTCGGATAATATTTCAGCAATCGAGTCATGTGTTTTCTGTCTGCTGTTTAGAATCAGTGCTGCTAGATATGCAAATGAACTGACTGGTCTAACTGGTTTGCTGAAAGGTCTGGAACAAAACAATAAGAAAATAAGCGATAAAAAAGAAAGAAAAAAAAGTGCACTATGCTATATGCCTAATATATAATAACAAATAACTAACATCAGTAAGATAATCAGGTGGCAGGGATGGTATACACCTTGATGTAAAATATAAAAGTATATAAGTAAAATGTTTACAATATAACTGATTTTTGATGTTGTCGTTTTGTAGTTAAACAACAAAATGTATGATATCATAACTGATTAGATGTTTTAAAAATAGTTTGGAAGCTTTTTTGTTGTCTATTTTGATAAATCTATTGTTGTGAATGCTGATTTATAAACATAACAACATGCAGAAATGCTTTGATAGTTAAACTTCAGAAGCCGTGAAATAAAGTGCGTGTATTTGTAATAAAACATCCCTCACACGGCCCCGGGAGGGGTGAATGCAACCCATTTTATTTAATCAGTGCAATTTATCAGTGTAAAAATGTTCATGTTTGTCTGAAAGACACTTGAACATTTTAGTCATAGTTATAAAACTGATTACTTTTATGAATTAGTGTTCAGACAGTAATTTATCACATTGAAAAGGCTCAAATATGGTAAATATTTACGAATGTGTGAATCATCCATTATGACTATAATAACAGCTTAACATTACAATATATTGATAACTATTATGATTAAAGCTCGGATTAAGATTGCTTATACAGAAATGAATACAGATAAACCCATAATCCAGGTAAGAATCTCAGTTCATTATCAATCCAACTGAAGATAGATGTAGTTTTAGCCACTCGTCAGTCAGACACAGAGCAGTGATAATAGAGATGTGTGATGATTAAGA
>JAUMHI010000037.1:14840820-14853684 GCA_032359435.1 Enteromius unitaeniatus | reverse complement strand
TTAGATATGTTCTTAAGATGGAAAAATGCAGTTTTACAGATACTAGAAACATGGCTTTCAAATGAAAGATTGCTATCGAACAGCACACCTAGGTTCCTAACTGATGAAGAATGTTACAGACAGACAGGTTACAGGTTTTTGGCTAAGAAGACAAGCCTGTCAACTTGATCAAGCTTTAAGGAAGACCGCATGCAAGTAACTACATTTCCACCAGAACTAAATGCCCTCTCTGAAGGAGAGCTTGTGGCTGGTATGCACAAGTATTTCTTTTTTTGTTGCCACTTTTGGAGGCCTTGGGTAGATCTTTTCATGTTCTTTCCAGAATTTTAATAGGTCCCCCTCACTATCCAGGTAGCTTAACTGCAAGTAAGTTTCCAGCTCACAGGCTACACTGGAGTCCTGGTTGTTAGATGGCAAGGCTTGTTCAGCAGTTTTAAAGTAGCTTCCTAAAGTCATCTTTTTCTTTGAGGCACATCCATCTTCAGCATCCTCCTCGCTGGTCTCTTGTGCTGTTTCTTGGGGTGGCACCTAAACACAGAAAAAGGCATTTAGAACAAATTTAACTAATTAATAGATCTCAGTGCATCTCATTTTTATTGCCATCATTGCCAAAGTCTGCATCTCAGCTTTGAGTCTGGATTGAATTGTTGTTTTGTTGTCCTCAGCCATGTATCTCAACTTAAATTGTGTATCCACCACTTGAATGTCTGGGTCACTGTATTTTTCGTTGAGGTACTCCAAAATCTTAGACTTGATTGCTCTTGACAGGTCAGTATCATCATCCTTAACTTTCAAGATTGATGCTTTGAAAAGATGAAGAACTGGCTTAACAAATGACACACTGACGTATTTCTCGCCAGACATCTGTAAAAAATTAACTAGAGGGTGCAAGGATTTGTTGATTGCCTCTAGTATATCCATGTCCTGCCATGTTTGGATAAGATGACGAGACTTCTTGTCAAAGGAGAGGACATGTGCATAGGCCTTTTGCTGCTTGATGATTTTTCTCTATCATGGCCTGACGTGATCCCCACCTTTTGGACACTCTGTTTTCAGTGAGTGCTGTGGGAGTTTCATCTCTTTTTTGCAGCCAAAAACTCTCTCTTACGCTTTCAGCTGTAAGAGAAGGAGCTCAACATCTTTTACAGAGCCCCACAGCTAATGCAGTTAATAATGAAGTTATTAGAAAGACAGCGAGAGAGACAGAGACAGAGACACAGAAACAGAGAGAGAGCTTGTATGCTTGTATGTTAGGCTACCTCTGTGTGTCCCTCAACAGTGTTCTGAAGCACCATCTCTAAACTTTAAGTCTGCATTAAGATACAGTGCTGTTATAACCTCGCTAGTGAGAAATGTAATGCGTAGCCTTTAAGTTGCTACACTAGGCTAACTGATAAAATCGTCAGGGCCGCGCTGACAACACGTTTCTGTGTGAGTGTGTAACCGTAGTGTGCGTGTGCAAGGACGTGTGTTTGCAGTGATGAGACAGAAAAGCTTGTGCATGTATATTTATTCCTTTAATTATTTATTAGTTTGTTGCATTTTTCTGTTTATAGCAATAATAAATGAAACACAAAAGTCCTGAGGCATAGGCTATCAATATTATTTGTTGTACCTGCAATAATAACGGGGGAAAAAATCATGCTGCAGGCCTACCAGCTGTATTATGTTTAATTTTCGATTCATGCTACAACTTAATTTATCTAGAACTACATGTTTTATTGAAATTAACCTGCATGTTTCCGTTAATTGTAAAATTAGACATCGAAAATGGCAGATCAAGCGCAGGGGGCTGTGTGTTAGCAGAGACTGTCTTTTCCTGTTGGTCCCGCGGTTGATTTTCTGTGGCGTTTGAAGTTTTGTTTGCTGAGAGGATCTAGCTCCATTGTTTTCTTTCTTCTGCCGAAGGTGCCCAGTAGCTTCTCAGGCTTGTTTCACACTTGTGTCCTGTGACAGTCATGATTTGCCTGCTCTCCAGCCCTGCTTCAGACAGGATTTGAACTGCGGTGCTTCTCAATGAATGGTTGGTGTATCTTTTGGATAACCCAACTGCCACGCAGATGCGAGGAAGCATATTTCCGAGGTAGTTCACACCCATGTATGTGTTCGCGGGAATACCAGAACTCTCGCCTGTTAAGGTCCTCCTGTGGCGCTTTCAGAGGATGAAGATAGAAGGATGTGGCATCAGGTGGGCATTTAGTAAGGTACTTTCTGAAACTTTTAACTGGGCAAAGGGGGTCACTTGTGTTGGCAAACATGAATCCTCGGTAGCAGTCTTTGTTGGGATCGGTGGGCTTTTTGTGTTTTTTTGTTTATGCATTATAAGACAAGCAAACATATTCACCTCCATTTTCATCTTTTTTAATAACGAATGAATGCTGTCTTAAATCTCGATTTCCTTCACGCCCCCTCCTCCATTCAGTTCAGCTGAATGTCAGACCAGACCTTGCGAACCAGTCCAGCTGCTGTGTCTGGAGACAAATACGGAGAGTGACGAATGCGCTGTATTTCAGCAGTGGAGATGGGAGGATGATGAGTACTGACGTCTTTCCCAGCCTTTCAAAACTTTTTGAGGACGGCCCTGAATACATCGTTTGATGACTTCAATTCTGATTGACCAATGATGTTGTACTTGGATATGTAGCGGTTCAGTCCAGCTCTTAGGGAAAGAAAACTTTACACTGAATACTCTGCGCCAGATGCGTTTCGGACAGTGGCATAGAAAGCTCGCAGCTGGGTATTTAAAGTGTCTGCCCCGTCTCTCTCTACCTCATCCAGAAACGTATTTTTGGCTTTAAGCCAGTTGTTAAACACATTAACTGCCCAAGCTGTTGTTTTTTTGGTGTTTTCTTCGTGTTTTTCTCCCTCGAGTATGTCTAGCTGTTCTTCGCTGATCATTTTATGTCTTTTGTTGTTGCCGACTGCCTTTGATGTCCGCTTCCGTTTATGTTGTTTTTCATCTGGACTGTCTAATACTGCTGCAGCCCAGTTGTTGAAAGTTTCATATTCACCATAAATATAAAAATTTTCTTTCGGAAATAATGTTGTTGTTTTTGTTAGTCCTGTGTGCTGTATAGGTACTGTATGCTAATTTCCGTTATTACAGTTAACTATGCAAAGTGATATGGAACTGTAATGCGGTCAAGAGAGCTGCCTTAATTGTGATATTGAGTATTGTGATAATTTTTTTAAACCGCTTACTGCTCACGGTGGTTATTGGACACACATCCTTGGCTATATGGTTCGTGATCGCCTCTGTTGTTTCCCAGTGTCTTTGCGAGCTAGACAGATATGGTATTGCGTTGAACAATGTCCCTGATATTGTTTTCAGTGATGTAGATGGCTGGGAATTTTTCGTTGTTGCTGTTTGTGCCTTCAGTCGTTGAAATTCTTGGTAGTGTACTTTGTGGTGGCTTTTAAGGTGGTTGATAAGGTTTGTTGTGTTACCTTGGGACGTTTGGGCAGAACAGGAGCAAAGTTTGCAGAAGACTCGTACCTGATCAACATCACATTTCTCGAAACTGAAATCGTTCCAGACAACTGAGCATGACCCCTTTTTAGGAACTAACAATCGCACTTCTGCACCTTCTTCACGTTGCTCCGCAATCATTTTTATTCTGTCTGTTATTGCTTTTATTGACTTCTTCTGCTTCAGAAAGTGTTTGCAATCTAGACGCAGTAACGTCATAGTGACTAAGTCCAATCCATAAATTCTGCCCATAAATAAGTTTGGTCTTTATACTGTAACATTGCGCCAATATTTATGAACTGATCATGGGTCATGAATTAGATTAGATTCAACTTTATTGTCATTACATTGTGGGGGAGACAAAGGAGTAAGTGTGGGGCAGAGTTCAGTAAGGAGACAGCTCTGGAAAAGAAGCTGTTCCTCAGTCTGCTGGTTCTTTTCTGGGGTAACCTGAAGTGTCTTCCCGAAGGCAGGAGAGAAAACAATTTGTGGACAGGGTGAGAGGAGTACTTAAGAACACTTGGTACGTGCTCGACGCAGACAGTGCTTCTTCTGGATGTCCTCTATGGTTCGAAATGGTCCTTGTGATGCGCTGGGCAGCAGCAGAGCACCTCCCGTACCACACTGTGACACAGTTAGTTAGGATGCTCTCTATTGTACAGCAATAGAAGTTCACTTGGATTTCTGAAGACAGCCGGTTGTTCTTTAGTGTTCTCAAGAAGAAGAGGCGCTGGTGAGCCTTCTTGACCAGGCTGGAGGTGTTGGGGGTCCAGGTTAGGTCCTCCAAGATGTGGGTCCCCAGGAACTTGAAGGATGAAACAGGCTCAACGGCCATCCCGTTGATGTGAATGGGATCATGTGAGCCTCTTCTCTCCTTCCTGAAGTCCACAATAAGCTCCTTGGTCTTGGTGGTGTTAAGGAGCAAACTATTGTCGGTACACCACATGGCCAGATGCTGGACCTCCTACCTGTAGGCAGCCTCATCGTTGTTGCCGATGAGACCAATCACCGCGGTATCGTCTGCAAGCTTGATGATAGATTTGGATCCATATACAGGTCTGCAATCATGGGTGAACAGGGAGTAGAGGATGGAGGTGGATCCCAAAGAACAAGGCATTTATAGCTGTATTTATAAACTGCTTACTAATGATTATTAATGTTGGAACAATGCTTTATAAAGGATGAACCGACTGTGTAGTAATGCTTAACTAGGCTGTCTAGTCTGACTAGAGTTCAATAAGAGTTCATTAAAAATAATTTCTAAATAATAGAAAAACTCTGAAATGACTAAAATGGACAAAAGAAAACTAGATAGAAGACTAGATCAGATAGTTCGTTAAAAACATTTCAAAGTAATGGACATTTCCAACTTAAAAAATGTAAAATGACCAAAAAGTTGTTTTTCTTACTGATGTTTTAATTATGTTGTCACTCCTCTCTGTCCAGAGCACACACAATATACAGAATAACGTGCTTTGGTTATATTTGTGTTAAATTGTTCAGAATTTTGTCGGGTAAAAGATAAGCTTGGCCGGTCGTTTTTTAATCCACCAGCCAACTTGGCTGGTGTGTCAAAAACTTAATTTCGGGCCCTGACCGGACAGAAATTTAGAACCATTTCTAGGGGAGTGAATGAGGCTCATGTTGAGTTTGCTAGGGAGCTCACTATTTTGTTTAATCACTGGTGTATGGCATCTGAACTAGCCACGTTTGAAGATTTGAGTAACTTAATTGTGCTTGAACAGTTTAGGAACACTGTTCCTGCTTGCATTGCTTATATAAATGAACAGAAAGCTGAGACAGCTACTAAGGCTGCTGAATTAGCTGATGATTACATTTTGACCCATGAGAGTAGTTTTGAGTTTTGGAAAAGGGATGAAGTATTTGAAGATAAAATAGATTGTACACCTACAAATTCAACTCTGATCTGTAATTACTGTTGTGGTAAAGGTCACTGGAAGCATGAGTGCCCAGTACTAAGAGCTAAAAGTAAAGTGGGAAAAGCTGCTCTGGTTAAATCATCTGTACTGGTGGCAATCTTGTTAAATTCTAATATCTCTGGAGAAAGTTTTCCTACTGCAGTGAAACCTGTATAAGATGGAGATTATTTCAGGTCAAGTCACCTTTATTTATATAGCGCTTCTAACAATACAGATTGTAGCAAAGCACTAAACATTGTCAAGTATGAGAACAGAGTGATGGTAATGTACGAGAATTAAACTACCTATTAATCAAATGCAGAGACGCTCTCTGTAGTCAAGACGATGATAATCATTAGAAATCAGGTGTCCCCAACTAAGCAAGCCAGAGGAGACAGCGGCAAGGAACCAAAACCCCATTCATGAGAGAACTGAAAAAAAAACCTTGGGAGAACCAGGCTTAGTTCTCCTCTGACCGGACACCCAGCACCTAATTTCCTGTTCAATTTTAAGGACTTCTAGTGTTTGTGTGTGTGTGTTTATGTGCAGCTGGATCAGGTGATCTGTCCACAGGCCTCATCTAGGTGTTCTGGTCTCAAATGAAGATAATCTCTTGGTTCTGGTGCACCATTTGATCTGGATACAGACTGAGGAACAGAATAAGAAAGAGACAGGCTAATATTAGCATAGAAACCATTCTTTGTACGATATAACGAGGACATAGTGTGTTGAGGGTATTGTTCCCAGTTCTGGCTGATCTAATTAATGCAGCCTAACAATCCTTTAACGGATTTGATTAATAAATGTGTATCGGTGTGTTATGTGTAAGCCAGAGTAAAGAGATGTGTCTTTAATCTAGATTTAAACTGACAAGAGTGTACCTGCCTCCGGAACAGTATTAGGTAAATTGTTCGAGAGCTTTGGTGCTAAATAGGAAAAACATCTGCCACCTGCAGATTTTGATATTCTAGGTATTATCAAATGGCCAGAGGTTTGAGAACGCAGCAGACGCAGAGAACTATAATGTGATAAGAGATTGTTTGATTACAGAGGAGCTAAGCCATTGAGGGCTTTATAAGTCTATCCATCTTTTTCCGCTTATCCAGGACCGGGTCGTGGGGGCAGCAGTCTAAGCAGGGATGCCTAGACTTCCCTCTCCCCAGACACTTCCTCAAGCTCTTCCGGGGGAAACACCGAGGCATTCCAAGGGCCAGCCAAGATACATAGTCCCTCCAGAGTATCCTAGGTCGTCCCCGGAGTCTCCTTCCACTGGGACAGCCCCAGGGAGGCATCCGGAACAGAGGCCCGAGCCACCTCAGCTGGCCTCTCTCGATGTGGTGGAGGAGCAGCGGATCTATTCTGACCTTCTTCCGAGTGACCGAAATCCTGACCCTATTTCTAAGGGATCGCCCAGCCACCCTGCGGAGGAAACTCATTTCAGCCGCCTATATCTGGGATCTCGTTCATAACCCAAAAGTCATGAGCATAGGTGAGAGTAGGAACGTAGATAGACCAGTAAATTGAGAGCTTCACCTTGCAGCTCAGCTCCCTCTTCACCACGACAGAGTGGTAAATCGACCACATTACTGTAGATCCGTCTGTCGATCTCCCGTTCCATTCTTCCCTCATTGTGAACAAGACCCCAAGATACTTAAACCCCTCACCTGCGGCAGGAACTCCCCACCAACCTAAAGGGGACAGGCCACCCTTTTCCGGCTGAGAACCATGGCCTCAGATTTGGAGGGGCTGATTTTCATCCCAGCCACTTCACACTTAGCTGCAAACCTCCCCAGTGTCCGTTGTAGGTCTTGGTTCGAAGGAGCCAATAGGACAACATCATCTGCAAAAAGCAGAAATGAGATCCTGTGGTCCCCAAATCTGAACCCCTCTTGCTCCCGACTGTGCCTAAAAGTCCTGTCCATATAAATAATGAACAGGACCGGTGGCAAAGGACAGCCCTGCCAGAGTCCAACACGCACCGGGAACAAGTCTGACTTACTGCCGGCAATGCGAACAAAGCTCCTGCTCTGGTCACACAGCCCTTAGCAAAGGACCCCTGACCCCGTTCTCCCAGAGCACCCCCCACAGCACACCGTGAGGGACATGGCCGAATGCCTTCTCCAAGTCCATAAAACACATGTGAACTGGTTGGGCAAACTCCCACGAACCCTCCAGTACCCTATAGAGGGTTTAGAGCTGGTCCAGTGTTCCACGACCATGACGAAAGCTGCATTGTTCCTCCTGGATCCGAGGTTCGACTATCGGATGAATTCTCCTCTCCAGTACCCTGGCATAGACTTACCCGGGGAGGAGTGTGATCCCCCTATAGTTGGAACACACCCTCTTTTAAAAAGAGGGACCACCACCCCGGTCTGCCAGAAGCCCGGTCCCCAACCTCCACGCGACACCGCAGAGGTGTGTCAGCCAAGACAGCCCCATGGCATCCAGAGACCTAAGGTACTCAGGGCGGATCTCATCCACTTCCAGTGCCTTGCCACTGAGGAGCTTCTTAACTACCTCGGCGACTTCAGTCCGGGTAATGGTCGAGTCTGCCCCATGGCCCCCGGCCTCTGCTTCCTCCACAGAAGATGCCTCGTTGGGATTGAGATCCTCAAAGTATTCATTCCACCACCCGACAATATCCCCAGTTGAAGTCAGCATATTCCCATCCCGACTGTATACAGTGTTGGCAGGGCACAGCTTCCCCCTCCTTAGGCACCGGACAGTTTGCCAGAACCTCTTTGAGGCTGACCGATAGTCCTTCTCCAGGGCCTCACCAAACTTCTCCCATACCCGAGTTTTTGCCTCTGCAACCACCCGGGCTTCGAACAGCTGCATCGACAATGGAGGCAGAGAATATAGTCCACTCAGACTCAATGTCTCCAACCTCCATCGGGATTCGGTTAAAGCTCTGCCAGAGGTGGGAGTTGAAGACCTCCCTGACAGGGGGCTCTGCTAAGCATTTCCCTACAGACCCTCACAGTACGTTTGGGCCTGCCGAGTCTGTCCAGCTTCCTCCCCCCGCCAACGGATCCAACTCACCATTAGGTTGTGATCAGTTGACAGAAGTCCAACAACAGAACACCACTCGGGTTCAGATCAAGGGGGTTCCTCCCAATTACACCCCTCCAGGTATCACTATCATCGCCCACGTGAACGTTAAAGTCTCCAGTTGGAACGCTTTCCAGCACCCCTCCCAGAGACCCCAAGAAAGCCACGTTCTCTGCACTGCCATTCGGCCCATAGGCACAAACAACAGTGAGAGACCTAACCCCAACCTGAAGGCACAGGGAAACAACCCTCTTGTTCCCTGGGGTGAACTCCAACGCATGACGGCTAAGCTGGGGGGGCTATGAGCAAGCCCACACCAGCCTGCCAACTCTCGCTGCGGGCAACTTCAGAGTAGTAGAGAGTCCACCCACCATCGAGGAGTTGGGTTCCAGAGCCCGAGCTGCACATGGAGGTGAGCTCTAGACGGTACCTCTCAACCTCCTGCACCAATGCCAGCTCTTTCCCCCCCAGCGAGGTGACATTCCATGTCCCAAGAGTTAGATTCTGTGTCCGAGGATTGGGTCGTCGAGGTTCCCCGCCTTCGACCACCGCCTTTTATGGATCCTCCTGCAGGTTGTGGGCCCAAGGGAAGGTGGCCCCACATCGCTCCTACTTCCTGGTTCTAGTAAGGACTCTAGCTTCTGCATTTTGAACCAACTGTAGTCTATTTATCAAGCGTGCAGAACAACCACCCAATAAAGCATTACAATAATCTAACCTCGAGGTCATAAATGCATGAGTTAACATTTCTGCATTTGAGGTTGAGAGCATAGGACACAATTTAGATATGTTCTTGAAAATGCAGTTGTGTTGCTTTCAAATGAAAGATTGCTATCAGGAAAGGAAAAAGACGTGAAATGTGGCCACGACCTTTGGGTTACAAATCCAACTCCCTATCCATTAGTGTACGTTGGATCTGTGTCTGACCCATTGGTTGTGTATACTGACCATAATCCACTCACGTATTTACACTCTTTTAGGTGCCCGAATCAATGATTGACTCGTTGGTGCCTTTTCCTGCAATCTTATGTCCTCGATTTTCGACACATCAAAGGGATAGACAATGTGGTAGCTGATGCATTGTCTAGATCCCCTTTCTCCTCTGAACTGTTTTGTTCATGTTTGTCTTCACTCCTTTGCTTTTTGCCATTATGGGTTATTTTTGTTAGCTGTTGTCTTTCCTTTGTGTTGTTTTGCAGGCCTAGAGTGACATCATGATTTACTGAGGAATAACACCTGTTATGAACACCTGCCGGCAGTTTAAAGATCGCTCCTTTCAGTCGTTCGGGGCTCGCTCGTCAATCTGACCTCTTTTGCTTTTGTCCCGTTTTTTGTTCCTTGTTTAAATTTACTTTAATAAATGTTATCTGTTTTAAAACATTACCCAATGTGTCATGTGCTTTGTCACATCTTGCGAGCTGGCCATGACACTACAGAATCATGGGATTCGTGCCTTTTATGGTTTAAAATTAATAATTTGAAAATCAAGGGACATATATAAAGAAAGTACTATATGTAATAATGAAACTGCATCAAAAGTATGTATAAACTGTACAAACATTTGTATAGCAATTTTCTGCTTTCCACATCAGGATTACATGTTATCTTTGCACTTAATTTTAATGGCAAATGAACTGTTACTGCTTTTATTGCAGAGATGACTGAAGACAACGAGGACAATGAAGAATTGAGTGAAGTTGAGGAGAAAAATCACTTTAAACCTTTGACTTTCTGTCACAGCAAACAGACGATATTAAAGAAAAGAAGAGCCAAGAAATTTTTCACCTGCTCTCAGTGTGGAAAGAGTTTGACATCCAAATATAGTCTTGATGTTCACATGAGGATCCACACTGGAGAGAAACCATACAAGTGTTCACACTGTGACAAGAGATTCAGTCGGTCAGCAGCTCTGAAAAAACACCAGTGGATTCACACTGAAGAGAAACCATATGCATGTGATCAGTGCGGCAAAACATTTTTTGGAGCTTCAAACCTGAAGAGACACCTGTTAGTTCATAGAGAGGAGAAGCCACATTCATGTCAATTGTGTGGTAAGAGTTTTTCACAGCTTTACAGTCTGAAAGAACATGAGAAAATACACACTGGTGTAAAAGAGTTCATGTGCTTTGAGTGTGAGAAGACTTTTACTACAGCGAGCAATTTAAAACAGCACGAGAAGATCCACACTGGAGAGAAACCTTACAAGTGTTCACACTGTGACAAGAGATTCAGACATTTAGGAAATCTGAAAACGCACGAGAGAACTCACACTGGAGAGAAACCATACGCATGTGATCAGTGCGGGAAAACATTTCTGTGTGCTTCAAACCTGAGGAATCACCTGAGAGTTCATACAAAGGAGAAGCCACATTCATGTCATTTGTGTGGAAAGAGTTTTTCACAGCTTCACAGTCTGAAAGAACATGAGAAAATACACACTGGTGTAAAAGAGTTCATGTGCTTTGAGTGTGAGAAGACTTTTACTACAGCGAGCAATTTAAAACAGCACGAGAAGATCCACACTGGAGAGAAACCTTACAAGTGTTCACACTGTGACAAGAGATTCAGACATTTAGGAAGTCTGAAAACACACGAGAGGACTCACACTGGAGAGAAACCATACGCATGTGATCAGTGCGGGAAAAGTTTCTCACAATTATCATCCCTTACGCATCACATGAACACTTACACTAAAGAGAAACCATACACATGATCAGCGTGGGAAAACATTGAAACCTTCAGTCCTGAAGAATTCAATTCAATTCAATTCAATTGAAATTTATTTGTATAGCGCTTTTCTTGATGCATGTCATTGCAAAGCAGATTTACACCAAAGTAATGTTTAACAGTATATGTAGTAGTAGCTTGTACGTGTACATATGGCATAGATGTGAGATAAAGAGATAAAGATCAATTAATAACGTAATCGAACAGAAAAGGAACATTATAAATTAGTAGCAGAGTTCGGTAGTGCTGTGTTGTTCTAGGGTTGGCATCATCTGATGTCCTCTGTGGGGTTGGCAAGAATCACCTGAGAGTTCATACAAAGGAGAAACCACATTCATGTCATTTGTGTGGAAAGAGTTTTTCACAGTTTGAAAGAACATCAGAAAATACACACTGGTGTAAAAGAGTTCATGTGCTTTGAGTGTGAGAAGACTTTTACTACAGCACAGTGTTTAAAACAGCACGAGAGGATCCACACTGGAGAGAAACCATATCACTGCACTGCATGAGGGAATAATATCATTATACTATCGTATATAGTTTCAATAATTAATCTGCTCTACACAGTCATAAACACTATCACAGTTAGTAGCTCATCTTCAGATCCAGCTCTTTCAGATCTAATGCAGTGTCCTTGCTAAGTGTGACACAATAATGCCTCAAACAAAACAACATTTTCTCAGTGAAATTCATCTTCAAAACCAGAAGACTGAACTGTGAGATTCAGATCAACTCAAAGATTCAGGATGTCAAAAAGTTTAATTCTCTGTCAGTTTTACTTCATATTATTTATATCTTTGTGAGTTTTAAGTGTCACCTACATTATAACATTTTTAAGAAAGTCTGAAAAGTGTTTAAAATCTTTGTTTGTTCTTCATTGTAGTTTTTAAGTTATTCTTTCACTTATGATGTATTTTGAAAATGCAGATGCACGATATACTGCCATGTAGCTTTGTAAATGATGCTTCTTTGCATCTCTTGTACCTGAGAGATCGGAAGGAAATAAAATTGTAATTTATTATTGCTTCGTAAATGTAATCTTGTTGTTTTATAATGTTACTGTTGAAGCACTGATGACAGATGGAGCATTCAAACAGTATCCATCAGACTATTCTGCTCATTCACAGTGTAATTGTTTGGCAGTCAGTGGGACAGTTACAAACCTCTCGGTTTCCATCCAAAATATGTTCAGTTGTGTTCTGAAGATGAACAAAGGTTTTAAGGGTTTGGAACGACATGAGGGTGAGTGATTAATGACAACATTTTCATTTTGAAGTGGAGTAAAAATATCATATTCATAACGGTAGCAAACTTCAGATGGACGAGATCCTGAACATGTATGACAAATAACAAGGTGCTCATGATGGGACATGTCATTTACAAAAAACATGTTGCTGTCTAATATAACACCCAGAATTTAGACTGTAGAAGAAGTAAGAGACCTAGAAAACGTTTTGGCTGAAGCAAATGGTCCCTGTCTACAAGATTAAAAGAATTAGAACTGAACTCTTTCCAATTCCTCAACCTCTAGCTCCAGATAACCACAATCCAGGATTTCCAATCCATTCGCAGCCTTTAACTGCAGCAACTACATCCTCAATTCCATAAATATTAGAATGTGTTATTATTTATTGATTATTTTAATAGAGTGGAGTTCAAGTGTTAAATAAAGTTTGTGAACAGAGCCACAACTCAACC
>JAUMHI010000037.1:14820814-14832641 GCA_032359435.1 Enteromius unitaeniatus | reverse complement strand
ATCACACATTTAGACTGATTTGTGAACAATGTTTGAGAGAAATGCTAATATTGTGTATCTGGAATGAATTTTAGATCCATCAAAGTCCATCTCATGAAAAATCGGAGCAGAAACAAAGGTGTTTATATTTTTATTGAGTGTATGAACACTAAACTGTGCTAATATATACATCCACAATGTCATTATTGAAAAATTATAATCTTTATACTGAAATACCAGATGGTCAGACAGCGATTCAGACAGCAACGTTTTGTTTGTTTGTTTTATCGACTCACTAGAACAAAAGGTAAGCAGGGAGTGTAAGAGCAGTACCTATGGTGATTATGGTTCAATCAATTAATTACACAGGTCAAGATACTAATGTCAAGATGTAGTATATTTGCTTATTTGCCCTTTTGACATTTCAATCAAAAATAACCAAAACATAATTATAACAAACAAAATGAGTAGTGAAACCCCACAATACCAAAATGATATCAAAACCTGAAAAGAAAAGAAAAACTATTCAGATTCAGTACAATCTGCAAACAGGTTTCTGAAATTAAATTTCAAATCCTCAAGATCAATTTTCAGTTTGATTTGAGTTCAGAGTCTTGACGTTATGTTCAGTTTCAGACGCCAAATCAGAGTTCTCAATGTCTAATTCAACAACAAACAACAAAAAGAGTAAAGAAATGTTCTTCAAGAGTGAAAATTCCATCCACAAAGAAAGGAAAAAAGGAGAAAAATGTTTGATTCAGGAAAGCAACACTTGAAAAACTAAATCAAATCAAATATAGTTTGATCCTACCAGATCGACAGACTTCACTTTATTTTCACCGTTTCCAGGCACACGAGTTCAAATAAATTCAAATAAATAATTTCAAGTTCAAATAAATTGTCTGTCTCAAAATCATTTGCGCATTCATGAAATCCTATATGCTAATCACCATGTGCTCAATTAACAACACTGGGGTCTATGCACAGTGTTAGCAAGGCTAGCACAACATTAAACATTTCACTTTTTAAAATGTACAACACTTTTCAAAGATTTAAACATCGATATTATATACACTCACAAGTCATATTTCAACCTATTTTAAAGCTTTTAGACATGTATGTCACTTTCAAAGTTTACATCAAAGTTTTTCGGTTTTTACTCACAAAATCTGCATTCAAAATAACAAAATACATCTCATAAAGGGATCAGTACTCACCAAGAAGAAATATAAATGAGAAGAAAAGAGAATATAAAACGGTTTCTCCCAGGAAACGAATGTTAATCATGGCCTGTGTTATCCGTCGTTTATCACATCTCTTGCATATTGCATAGTGCATATTGTCAAATGCACTTATACATCAATATCAAAAATCTGTGTTTTAACTTGTGGATAATCAATTGTTAACTTTCGAAACTATGTATTCTCAGCACATTTGTGCCACTGAGTCTTCGCTCCTTCAAGTTCTTCATGCTCTGTTTGCTCGTGCGGTCCCATCAAAAAGGGGCGGAGCTAACCTTCTCCATTCAAACATCATTCTGCATGTTTGTCTTTCTTTTCTAATATTATAACAATAATAATTTGATAAAAATTGGTAAATAAATATTAGTGACCTAGATTAATGATCTAGGTTACATTAGCATAGCTACACTTTAACGTAGAACCACATTTTATTTTATTATTTTATTATTTATTTTTTTAGCGTTTAAATATTGTTATGTTTGAACTGTTGGGTGGAATGGCCAATCACAAGCATGAATTTTTAATGGGAGAAACTTTTTTTGTCTTGGTTTATGGCCCATTGGCATTTTTACTGCTGGTCCAGAGAGTTGTTGCAGTTTATTTCAAAACCGGGATAAATTTATAATTGCATATTCATAGCATAAAATAGAGAAAATTTCTTTGTGTATGTGCGTTATGTGTATTGCAAGTTTGGAGCCAGACCACTGGTCTGGTTAGGTCATTGATGGCTTGTAAGGAGGTCTCCTGCTCCTCTTTGGAATATGTTTGAAGTTTGATGTAGAGATTGGAGACCCAATCTGTTTAGCATCCTCTTGGGAAAAAAACATTGGCAATTAAGCATCAATATAACTGTAGCATGTGGGTCCAGGTCTGTAATTTATATGCAAATGTCAAAGGCTAAAAGGGTCTTTTCAAGACCTAGAGACCAAACGGTCATCTGTGACCTTAAGCAGACGCTACATAGCGTTACTTCATTGGATGACATGAATGTCAAATGTATTTTGTGTTTTTTAAAATGTAAAATACTGTATTTTCTATTTGTCACTAATTTGGTCAATAAACTTCCATTTGTTCACAAGTTCTAGCCTTAGTCTAGTGTAATTATGTTTTCTGATTTCCTAGTTCCTGATTCTTGCCCACGTATTTTGGATTAACCCATTGCTCGCTGTTTTGGACTGTGTTGGGACTTTTGATCACGTTTACCCACATTTTCCCACACAATATTTTGTATTTAAATAAATTTTTCCACACAATATTAGAACTTGGGAAATTGTATGGTCACTTTTTAAACAATAAAAGTAGGCTATATCACATTCAATAGTAATTATATATAATTAATTATTTTTTTTTTTACCTAAATATGATAGAAACAGTGTATAGCTATACAAATGGTAACTTGTATCCAATGCATTCTTTTTTTAAATTGATACATTGTTAACTCGTATGCAGATGCACCAATCGAATCTGTGAATTTTCCCATCCCTACTGCAGTTTTAAATTAAACATAAAATAATCTCTCACTGGGGTTAGCAAAAAAATCGTATTTTAATCAGAAAACAAGATTATTTGTCACACACCTTTGGCAGATTATGTTGCTTGTTTAAAGCAAAAATCAACTTTATTTTGACAGTTTTTTAACAAGGCAATAATTTTTACTCATCTAGAAAATCCTTGATTTGAGAATTTTTATTTGGCTGGAAAGAAGACAAAAAATATAAGTGCTATATATAAATATAAATGCACTGCTGTTATTGAAGATGGTAGGGATTACTGACAGGTGACACGGATAGGGTTCAGTACTACGGATATATTATATTTCAAAATATATTTCTTTGTATTTTTGTAGATTTCCCAGCATGTCACATATTTACATATATGTACATATATGTTTTTTCCCTCATAACAGATTCTGTGAGCAAGTTCTGTGAGTGGATCAAATCAAGGTTGGTGTAAAAGGGTGAGAGATGCACAAAGATGTTCACAGATTATACCTGCAATAGCTGTGGTTTTTCTGTGAATACTTTAAAAGGTTAAATACCACATCAAGGGCTACACAAAAATGAGGCACATTACCTATTTGCATGTTGCATAGCAGGTTGCAAGTTACACATCAGAAATTACAATGTATTCAAAAGTCATGTTTATCGTCATCATCGACCGTTATCTTCACAGTGTGGATCTCTGCTGGGACCCTTTTCATGTCAGGTTACTCACTGTCAAGAACAGTTGATTGACCTTTCAGATCTTTTGGGTCTCCTGAAATTTCACATTTCAAAAAAAGAGAAGGTGTGCATTGTCCATTCAAAAACTGTTATCACTCATTTTCGGTCAAATCATCTTTCTCGTCCCACCTATCTAGAAAGCACAAATACTCAACAGCTCTCGGGTGCATACTGTCTTCCCTCATTTCCTAGTGGGTTTCAGTCTTGCTGAAAGCCACTCAGATGAGGTGGCAGATGATGATAGACCTGAGGAGGATATACTAGACCCTGCACGAATGAAAAGTGTATGCATGATAAATCTTTTCATGTTTTACACAAAGTTGCAGGCAAAGCACCTGATGCCTTCCTTCACAGTGCAGTGCATTGTGGAAGAGCTCAATAAGCTCAGTGGATTGTGTCAACAGTACACAAAGAATCAACTCAAAGCATCTCTTCATGCTAAAACAAAACACTAGATGACATATTCATGGGTCATGCAGCTCTGATATTTCCACACAGAAAATTTTCATCCAAAATGTGCATCCAAAATGCATTTTTTTGGGGACTGATGAATACAGAAAGGAGCGGCATGCCCAGTGTATTCCTATAAAAGACACATTAACAGCTCTACTGAAAGAAGCTGCTGTGTGGAAAGAAGTACATCTGGGAATGAGAGTACACCTTATGTACTTAACAAAAGCACAAGATGCTTGGGGTGTAGTTGTAATGCTCAGTCATGGATTGCGATATATACAACATGACGGTGAGTACAAAGGGTATTTATTAAACACAAATCATAATACCATAAAGGCAAGGCAGGGCATATAATCATATAACTTTAAAGGGAAATAATAGAAGAGCAATCTCCTGATATCTACACCAGCAATCTCACAGTCCGTATAAGGCATTCACCTAATTGCATAAACAACAATCCATCGCTGCACTTTCTTTTTCCAGATCCCCTTTGTAATACGGTAAGTTAAGAAGTCATATATGAACGATCTCCTGATTGCTATAATGCCTCGGTGCACTATGGGGACAGGTGAGTGAACAAGGTGAGTTTAACAAGTAATGAATGCAGGGGTTATCTCACGTGAAGTTGGCGATCGTCTGATGGCTTTTCCTTCCAGGATGATTCATCCACAGGTGAGTATAAAGAACAGAGAGAGACGTAATTCCACTGCCAGATCCGTTCATAGAATGCGTTGATCTTTCCTTAAGAGGTGGTCGGTGCAGCTAAGTGCTTTAACAATCGTAGAGCTTGACAAGGCATAAATTCCTGGAAATCTAAAATCCATGAATAGAGATGCATAAGGTAGGTAAAAGGGTAGTTCACCTCAAGCTCAGCCGTCATTCCTCTGGCGTGCACTGCGTTTAACGTTTGCAAAAAAATAAAAGTGTAGTAGTGGTGTCCCATTTCTTAGGGGAATATATTTAACCCTTCCCCTTTCCACTTTATTTCAAGGGCGAGGGGTAGGCAAAGGGGTAGAAAATAGAATTGGGATTGGGTGAGAAAGTGACCTGGACAATTTGGAGCATCATGCTCCGATCTGCAGGGTTCAAGACTACATTGACACTGTTGAAGAGCTGCAGAATGACGATGCACAAGAAATCAGAGGTTTTAAGTTTGACTCATTCTTTAATTATCTGGCTTTTTTCCTTATCTGCTAGCCAGGCCTGCCACCCTGTATTGGCCATGATTTGTTTGAGGGTATAGTGGCATTCGACCTTGCCATTTACAACAAGAACTTGGTAAAGGTGAATTTGTTTTTCACATATTCAGAACTGAATGGTAGGATCAGGCCAGGCAACCGAAAACTGGTGTTTGCTGAGGCTTCTACCAGTTATAATTGGTGAGAAGATTGAAGATACAGAGGATCCAGTTTGGCAACTTCTTGTACAGCTGAAAGAGGTAGTGGAGTTATTTTGTGCACCTACAATATCAGAACCTCAGATAGCTCTGCTCAATGTGCAGATCTGTGACTATCTAGGGGCAAGGAAATAAATGTTTCCTGTTCACAAACTGAAACCAAAGCATAATTTCCTGACTCCTGTACCCTGCATTGATCCTGAAATTTGGCCCACTATTGCAGTTATGGACAATGCACTTTGAAAGCAAACATAATATTTCAAAAACATTTGTCAGACACTTGCCAGAAACCACCAGCTTCTGCAAGCTTATCTTCACTCAGGCTCCGTTTTTGGACTCTTGTTGGAGGTCAAGAACTCTACTCCTTTCCACTTAGGACTGTACAGCAATGCAGTGTGCACTGCAGTAGGAACAATCTTGAACAAAGAGCCCAATATTGTGGCATCTACAGATATTCTGCCCTCACAAAATGTGACTGTGCTCCATTAGACAGATAGCAAACATTTAGAATAAAGTCCCAAAGCATACTTTTCTTGGTGATTATCCACTGTAAAACTAAAAATATAGAGAATACACTGTATAAATACACATTATAAGAAAACATAATTGCAATTATTTTGTTTGATGACAGTCAACTGTTTGCTCTAATTCTCCACAGTTTTCCTTTAATAACAGTGTTCGTTTTAACATTAAAGATTATGTTCCACGCTTTGTTGATGACTTACAGTTTTTAAAAGTTTTCATTTCTAAGCTGCTGGTAATGGATTCATCATCCATTCTCTTTTGTTTCTGAACATAACCGAACATCCGCGATTCCGCCTAGCGATTGCAATTTCAGAATAAAAGTCTCATATAAAATAATTCACATAACACAAATAAAATAATGAAATAATATACAAAAAATACTATTTAAATTTCTATGGGCAGCAGTTGAAGTGGAAAGGGACTCTGTATAAAAAGGGGTTCTTTAAAGGGATTAAATGCTTTTTCTGTAGAAATGTCTAAGACAACTGTACTAACATGAAAATCTCATCTGTGCATATTTGCAGGGATCAAACCTTAAAAAATGTTTACTTCAAACAGTAGAATTGAGTTAGTTCTCACTAAGAAAAACCCACCCAGATAGCAGAACAACATTGAATCAACATTAAAGCATCAACCAACTTGTCATTGAATGAATGTCATTTAATGTTGAAGTCTAGCATTGATTTTTCATCATGTTTGCACCCTGAAATAATGTTATTTCAACGATGAAAAATCTATCAAGATGGGCATAAAATAAAAATTTTTTCAACTTAAATTAAATCACTTATTTTAGATTGAATCAACATTGAAGCAATTTGTGCGGTTCAGACGGCTTTGCTTTATTTTTCAAAATATAAAATTTTCTAAAAAATAAGAATTTTCTAAAAACCACCAAAATTTGGTGAAGAGAATGTTAAAAGTAATACAAATCAAATAACGTACAGTATATGTTGTCATTCCTTTGCTCTCAAACTAAAAGCAATGGAATAATAATTTATTTTTTTAATAATAACATTAACAGTGAAACATCTAACTCTGGTTAAAAAGCTTATAATAAAATCACCAAAATAAGTCTTCATGTTAAGAATGAATAGTACACAAACTCATTTCCAAAACTGTAAGAGGTTATTTAAAAATAAAGCATTTATTATGATAAACAATTAACTGTCTTAAATGCACATTTATTAAGTCTAATTGAAATAATAATAATAATTATAATGTAATAATTATTACTAGTAGTAGTAATTATTAAAAGACGGGTGTGAATTTTATACTTATAGGCTAAAGAGTTACATAGTATATCTATAGATTTTATTGTAGGCAAGTCCTAATGATTTGAGAAGGCAACATTGATGAAACACTGGCTTTGATCAATGTTTTCAAACGTTTTTCTCAATTATATTAATACAAAACTGAAATGGAATATAATCACTTCACCATTACATACAGAAAAATGTTTATCATATAATTACTAATGAATGCTTTATGAATTATTTTGAAATAACCTATAAAATGTTACTGTTTGCATATTTATTCTTAACATTAGGACTTATTTTTGTGATTTTATTATAAACTTTTTACCCAGAGTTAGATGCATGTTAATGTTATTATTAAATAAGGCCTATTATTACATTGCATTTAGTTTGAGAGCAATCTACCATTTACAGAAGAGACTTTATTCTTTACAGATCTTATATATGCACAACTTGTGAATACTCCAAAGATAAAGGAAAACAAGGAAACGCATCATATGACTCCTTTTAATTAACAATCAAAAGTTAAGTATAAGTAAAATGTGCTTGGAAATGACCAGGATACCAACATATCCATATATCTATATCTATACACACACACACACACACCCACCCAGAGCCATGGCAGCGGTGCCCAGGGATTAGTTGGGGGAACTGTGCCTTGCTCAAGGGTCACACCTCAGTCATGGTATTGAAGGTGGAGAGAGCACTGGTTATTCACTCCCCTCACCCTGCCCGACCTGGGGCCTCATGTACAAAGACTTGTGTAGAATTAATACTAAAACATTGCGTACGGACAAAGCTGTAAATGTGCATACGCACAAAAAAATTCAGATGTATGAAACACTGCGTACGCAGAAACCCAAGCATATTCTCTTTGTACATCCAAATTAACGTGAAATTGAGCACACATGCACGAGCGCTAAACCCCTGCCTGCCTCCACCCCCGTATAAATATGGTAATGACTTTGGCAAAACCAAACGAAAAAGCAATGACAAAAGCAAGCAAGTAAGAAGAGAAACTTCATAATTGGAGGTGCTCCTATTGGTGTAGACCAGAGAAAAACTGTTATTTGCAAGTTTGTTTGAATTAATAACAAACGGGGGAAAAAAAAAAGAGTGGGAGAGTTTAGCTGACGTAGTTAATGCAGTGGGGTCTGAACATCGCACTGTGAATGAATTAAAAATGAAATGCTCTAATGTAAAGGTCCGATGTAAGAGGAGAATAGTGGCGCACTGTTAAAGTGTGGGCCGATCAGGGGCTGAACTAACACCCTTTCAGGAGAGAGTTGCCTCAAATGTGGGCGAAACTTTACTGTCTGGAGTAGTAGCCGTGTCTGTGGCAGTCTGCTCCCTAAAAATACGTTCCCTGGAGCGAGCTGCCAGTCTCCGAACTAATGTGAATATGATAGCGTACTTTTATTATAGTGAGGTTTAATGTTAAAACATTTTTATGTGCATGAATTAATTTAGTATGTAGGCTACATTGATTTTATTTTAGGCAAGTCGTGTTGATTTGGAAAGGTATCAGCTCAATTTCTGCCGTTGGTCGTTGTTTTTAAAAAATAAAAAGGTATAGGTTATTTAACAAACAAAAATGTTCCAAATGTTTTTTCAAAATTTACTTAAAAGAAAAACGAAACGTTTTCCATTACACACAAAACTAAACTATTTTAATCGCCGAAACAGTAGTAAAGACGGAAACGGTGCAGACCAACACACATTCTCACGTTGATTTCACCGTTAGTAAATCCAAATGTGAGCATGAAATCTGGCGTACACAGATATTTTGTGTGTACGCAGCATTGATATAATAGATCAAGGCCCCTGGTATTTGAACCTGTGACCTCTGGGTTACAAGTACAACTCCCTATACATTAGGCCACGACTGCCCCACTGAAGTTAGTTTCACCTTCTATGAGGGAAAAGGGTTAGGACTACTCTGTAATTTATGGTCATACTAAACATAATTCAAACTGCAAAGCTTTTGGAAATGAAAGAAATAAGCAAGATGCAGTTTAATATTTGCCTTAATTTCCTTTCTGTGAACTTCGAATCTCGTCCCTTTGCCTATTTTTTTTTTTTTTCATTTTGTAATCTTTAATAAATGATATATTGTGAAATATATTTTGTGTATAGATCTATATATGTATTTTTTTTTTCTATAATCAGTTTTCTCTGTTCAGAAACAGTTGTGAGTTTATTTTCTGTTTTATACCTACCATTTATTGCATACAATAACAGCAAAACAATAAATTGTCCTAAACATAATCATAAAACAGTAAATAAAGGCGTACAGTTGCTTTATGTTTTTTGTTTTTGTTGCATGTGTAAAAAATAGACTATAGCTCGCGGTGATGTTTCGCGGTTGCTTCAATTCAGTACGTTACATGACTGCCCCCTACTGATCTGTGTCAGAGCATTCCCTGTGGTCCTGCATAACACACCGGGATCACGCGAGATCACAAATTCGTGGAATTTGGGTGAACAGATCTGTACTCAATCAACAAAAGAATGTTATCTTTTCGTTTAGATATAAATCTATTACTGTTCTAAAAAAAAAAAAACGTAAAAAAAAAAACAAAGTGTGCCAATATGCATAGATTGCAGTAGATTAAATATTAAATTATTTAGTTTAATTAATCACCTGCCAGTCAATTGCAGTTTCTTATGCATTTGCAAAAAGTGTTGTTAATCCTGACTGCAATAAGAGTTTTGTTCAAGTGTATGTCTGGTGAGATCAGTCCCAAATAGTTTCATATTTTAGTAAAATAAATTCTTATAATAAAATAAACTAAAAAATAAACATTAATGTCTACATTTATTGTAAAATATTTTTATTTATTTAGAACATCTTAATTTTTTTGGTTAATATTTAAATTTACAGCAAAATCACAACAGTGGTACATAAGCTTTTACAAAAGTACATTACAGAGGAAATATTCTACTTAATCCAAATTTGTGTTTGTCATTACATCATAATCAAATTTTTTGTTGTGTGTCTACTTAATTTGAAAAACTATAGTGCAGTGATGACTGACTTTATTCACCAGAATCACACAGTTGAGAGGATCTGGTCTGAAATGAAGTTTAAGTTAATTACCTTTTGAAGGAGGCTCTTCTGCTCGACCAAGAACTCATTGATATTCAACCTAACAAGATACTGTGTCTCTAACCTCATCTGTCAACTGTGTCATCTGGGAATTAGCAGGGTAGTAGAGACATGGAACAACCACATGATTTCAGGTAAAGAATGCTAAATAATCAAAACTCTTGACAAATTACATTCACAAAATTTAATAGGAGTTAACCTTGCCCAACTGTCACAGGAAAAGGAATCCTCAACCAGCTTGCACAGAGTGGTTCTACAAAAATAATTTCAGCAGCACAACTGCCTAATTGAACTGAAGCAGCTGATTAGTACATGAACATATTGGGGTCCTCTTTAACAAGGGTTTCTTCAATTTGATTGGACCCTTTGCCAAGTCACTAACCTGATTTTACCCAGTGCAACATGTCCCTGGGTCAACATTGTGATTAATAAAACAGATTTGAAGAAACAGTTTACAGTTTTTGTGAAGTTTAGGCTTAAAATCAGAGGAAATTATAGATGTCCAACACTAATGTATGAGCTCCAAACACTGATTGTAAGCATTACTCATGGAAAAGGGTAGGTTTAGGTGTAGAGATATGGACTAGAGACTATATTTTTGCATTAAAATGTTGTTCCTGGGTCATCAAAGTCATCAAAGACACATTGATCTTGGCAAAGCAGTGCTTCACAAGTGAACATGTGGAACAAGGCTACAGAGGAACTACTGTTTTCAGAGAAGTGTCAAGACACTGCTGTCTTGCTCAATAATGCAGTCAACAAAACCTTTTGCCAACAAATGCAGTTAACAAAGAGTTATTCTTTTTTTCAACAAAAAGCTGTATAACCAAACTTGACATATTGTAAGTAAGGATATCCTAAAGTAAAACACATTTATCCTTATACTTCTGCTGCAGTTCATTAACCTCTTCTTGATGTTTCTTCTCGATTTCTTTCATTTTTTCCCTCAGATTAGTCTCTTTTTGCTTTGAGAGTTCACTTTGCAGCATGCTCTCATTTTTAAGCTCAAGACACTCTTGTTGATACTTTAACTTCAGCTCCTGCATCTCTGAATCATGCTTTAACATGAGAGCACTAAATTCTTTTTTATATCTCTCTCTGAAATCATTGAATTCCTCTGCTTGTTTTCTAGCCTCATCTTCATACTTTCTCTTCATATCTTTTAATTTCCTTTCATATTTGTCTTCCATTTCTTTTCGTTCTTGCTCTTCCTGTTCACGTCTGGCTTTATCTTCTCTCTTTCTCCTGTCCTCTTCCTCTTTACGCTCTCGTTCAAATACCTCTTTGAGCTTTCTCAGTTTATCTCTTTCCTCTTCCTTCCTTTCCTCCTCCTCTTTCACTCTTTTATCCCATTGCTCATTCCATGATTTTTCCCATTCTTCTTTCTGTTTTCTCATCTCTAATTTGCTGTTCTCATACTCTGCCTCAATTCTCTCCCTTTCTTTATGCTCCTTCTCAATTGTGACGATGTCATAAGTGATGTCTATGTGTTTATGGGTTGTGCTTTGTTGAATTTATGATTTAATATGACTGTTTGCTTTCCATTGTTAAAATCTATTTTGAGGTTCATTTTTCCTGTCTAAGGTGCACATTAGATAAAGGAAAGGAGACACCAATAGATTTATTTGTATTTTCTTTTATTTATT
>JAUMHI010000037.1:14801705-14820714 GCA_032359435.1 Enteromius unitaeniatus | reverse complement strand
GTTTCTGCCATGGGATTGTCATCCCGTGGTAACTAGGATTTCACAAGCTCCAGCCTGGATCCAGAACACTTAAGAAATGATGATGCCAACCCCACAGTGGACATCAGATGATGCCAACCATGAATCATTGTCTGTTCGATTACGTTATTAATTAATCTTTACCTCACATCTATGCCATATGCACAAACTACTACTACATATACTGTAAAACATTACATTGGTGTAAAGCTGCTTTGCAATGATATGTATCATGAAAAGCGCTATACAAATAAATTTTAATTGAATAGAATTGAATTGAATTGAAGCTACATGGCGACAATTCCTCAAAAAACATATTTTTTGAGGAATGAGGAAAGAATGACATGAACATCTTGACAATGGTTGAGTATGTTACCTGTAATTTCTTTGTTTTGGAAGTGAACTACACTTTTTTAAATGCTTCCAATAGCTTCCGTAGTTGAATGGCCGGTAGTAGGTCAGCAATATCTTCTTGAGTCACATATTTCAGGTCTTGTGTAGATTCCAGACCAGAGTTTAATAGCTTGTCTATCAATGCCTGTAGAGTGTCTTTGGAAATTGTTGGCAAAGTTCTGAGGATGATACCCCTCAGATCTTCATTCACAATGTTCATTGCCTTACAAAGAGGGAAAAGAATGGTGCAAAAAATTAATGTCAGGTCATGAATTGCATACTGAGGTAGAGGGTAATAATCCAGTAGGTCTTTCTGGTTCACACAGTAGTAACAGCTCTTGATTGGCGTGATGCAGTGAACTCCTACATCATGTAGACACAAAGCCTTGTACTTTTCAGTAACAAAGTAGACAGCAGAGTTTTTATGATTAAGTATCATAATAATCTTACCAACTTCAAGCCCATCCTCATCCTTACTGATAACTACAAACATGCTTTTTTTGGTATTTGGTTCCTTTTACAGTCGCTTCATGACTAATCAAAGTACTTTCAGGTCCAAAATCATAATTCACTACTGATTCCCTGATGCCCTCACTATAGTCACATGGAAAAAACTCAGTTGCCCTTTCTACTACAATTGATGGTGGGAAGAGTTTGCCAGCACTAAGATATGCTTGTAAAAGCTGGTGTCTTTCTACAAGGCTTGGGCACACATTCTTACAGTTACGCAGTTTTCTTGTGCACTGTTTGTATGTGTGCTTGCTTTCAAACCTCATAGTCCACAAGCGAATAAGTGGACCAAACTGAATGATGAGCTCTGGATAGTGGCTAAAGTAATGATGCTTAGGTTTAAGTCGATGATGGGGAAAGGCTTGTTTTCTGGAATGCAAGTATTACTCAATAAGGACCCTTAAATAGCCTATCTGGTCAGTAGAAATTGCAGGTGCACAAATCAATGCCACAATTTCTCTTAGTAGTAACACCAATTGCCAAATCTCATTGTCAGCAGTTAGATGTAATTTTCTCTCCGATCAACACTGGTAACAGTCTCAGTAGACACCAGTTCTGCACAGAATGGCCACTTAGTCTATCACTTCCTGGTCTCACCTCAACACAGAAGCAACAAGAGTCAAATTTAATACCTCCGCTATGAACAGAATGCTCCTTGAGGTTCTGAACATGTTCTTTGTATGACTCTGGTGTCCGAGTGTTGGCTTTGGACAAAAGGATCTGCCTGAAACACATCTTTTTCAATTTCACAATATCGACAGAAGTACTTACTGCCACTGCAATTTTCAAGAAAACATCTAATGTTTGTGATCCGAGGTTGTCTTCTGCAATGGCTTGCAAGATTCCTCTGCATACCTGTCCATCAGGTAGCACTATGCCATTAGTCTCAAGGTCTTGAAGGTCTTTCATCAAGCATCCCATGAACAATTTCTGACCGAAATACTTGAAATCTTGTTCTCTACACAGAAAAACCAGTTGCATTTGGTCAATACTTGACCGGTTGTGTGGCAATAGGTCTGCAAGTATGAGATACATGGCTAGTATTTTGTGTTTTTTCTTTCCTGACCCCAAGCAATTCACAACTTCAAATGAATCTTGATAAAGTATCAAGCCTAAAGATGAACTTTCTGTCTGAGCAAAGTTTTTTGTGGTGTTTTCACCATCCCACAGATCTTCAAATATATCCTTCAACTGGATACGGCTGTGTACTTCTCTGTACTGATTCCAGACCAACTCACAACGAAAAAGGGACTCAATTGTATTGTGGCAGGTATTGTTTTAGTCTACATCTTCCCTTGAATGGGAACAGGTGCTCATCAATAGCCAGCTTCTCACACATCGGTAGTGACATCAATAGATAAGTAACCAGTAGGTGGAACTTGTAGAGAGGATTAAGGTGTTTTTTGATGGCCTCCCATCTTTTCAGCGTCATGGTGTCATCTAATTGGAAACATGCAGGGGCCTGTTAAACCAAACATCGTACACCACAATACCCAGGAATTGCTTCAATTCTTTTACAGTGAGGTTAAGCGGCTTGCTTGAATCACATTTTAAGATTTGTCCGCTCTACAAAAACTTCCAGAAGGTCTTCAGAGAAAAACAGCTTGAAGTAGTGGAGGGGGGACATGATATCATCAGATCTTAAAATGTACAGAGATGCATGTACAGTATTCTCAAATGGGGTAGGCATAGAACATCTACCTCTTCTTCAACTTCATCCTCAGACTCTTGACAGAGAGGCATTCTCACAAAAAAAGAACGGTCTAACAAGAAGTATAAAAATAAAAACCAAATATGTCTTTAAAAAATCTGTGATTAAAAAAAGTGATATTTTTTTATACTCCACCCCCAAAACCAAAGACAACATCCACTTCAACCCTTCATTTTACTGGACAGGTGTCGGCTGATATCACATATAATTCTTTTTTGGGGATTTTTTTTTAAAGAGCGCTGTGAGGTCCAAAAAGGTAGTTTTTCACCTGAGCACAACACCATGCCATTTTGAACAATTAATCTACAGGTAACATTAATACACACTAAACGTAGTCATGCAATGCTGATGTTATTAAAATAAAAAATGTGAGAACAGAGTATAACAATTAGAATGATTTGATGGGATATGAGCTAAGCAATTTTTTGACCTAATCACTAAAATTAAAAGATTAACCACTGACTTAGGTCCAGTGTGGGTGATTTTAATAATGTATATCTTCTGGCAAATTAGAATGTGTAGTAAGTGTACTCTTTTAGGGGTGTGGATTTTGGTTTTGATAACTGTATGACTAATATGGTGATTTGGCACCAGGGCTCTAAAGTCTTACGCTGTCAGACACATTTCAGTTCACACACCACACCTTGTAACGGATAACTCGCCTCACTACGGAGGGAAGTTCTTTGCCAAGTTAAGCTGTCTTGAGTTATGTAAAGGTTAATTTCACCTTGCCATTTAGAAATTAAATAAATACATTTAATTAAATTAGAAACAACGTCTTGCCATAAACTAACAATCATTTAAATGTGTTACCAATCACATATTGTTTTTTAACATCTAACACCTACCCCAACCCTAAACCAACTCTTTACAATAATGCAAATACTATCATTCGTGTTATTCAGAATGACAAAAATTAATAATGATGGGCTGATGTTCAGTAAGCCCTGGTAGATGTACAGTAGTTCTAAATCTCTAATAGCCTCAACTGTAGTTAACAACTTTTTTTTTAGCATCAATTCCTAGACAAAATGACTTGCCTGTAATTAAAGATATTGAGAGCTGATGGTGGGGAATATAGCCAAATTTGTGATAAATTCATATTGATGTAGTCAATAACTTTACAACTGCTTTGCAAACTTACCTTTGGCTCCCAGAAACTAAGTACTAGAGATGTTCCAACTAACAATTGGTAAATCTCATAAAAGACAAACAAATTCATCCAAAGGAAATGCAATTCCATTTTATTACATATAAATTAATTTCTGAACATATTAATATTTATGAATTACTTTGGTTATCATCTGGTGAAAACATCTGTAGACATAGATTTGCTGTGTAAAAATTTGATGTATTCAGTACTTAGTGGTCTTAGTGGTACTTCATTCTTATTATTTTTTTGGCACCCCTGCTGCCTGGATAATTATTGTTTTTTAAATACATTCTTTTTGTTTTAGTTTATTAACAAAAAAACTGTAAATTTGCTGACATTTCAGACAGAAAATGTTGGTTTCTTTGGAAGTGTTTACCTGGTTATGTTTAGAAGAAGAGGTTACTGACAGGGTGGGACATCTGTCATTATTTACCAAGAATGCATTTTCCTTTAACATGTCAAGACGAAACTCCTTCATCATTTCTGTATTTTGAGGTGGGGTGAATTTGCTAAGCAATTCCGTTCAAGTAATTAAATCTCTCTTTTTATGTGTAGCAGAGATTACAGTTTATATAAAGTTTAGATCTTTCTGTCTGTTGACAACTTGAATTGACTTGATAACTTCCTTTTTATGAGCTCAACCCTTTAACTTTCACCCCTAAAAGGAGATAATTAAAAATAATTGTTTTCAATTAAAATTCTTATTAGTAGACATCTAATAAATAGCCTCAAGATTATTATTATTCAGGTTTTTATAAACTCTACCAGAGGGTTCAGCTGTCAGTCTTTGGTAAAACTCAATTTAAATCCAGAAGAACTACTACACTAGTTATTTTCTAATAATAAACAATCATTTAACTTATGTCTTGGATACATTTCATAACCTTCATGGTCCACAAAGATGAAAAAAAGTATGCTATATATCTGGGTTTCTCAAATTTTGCACTGAAGGGGCAATGCGTTGCAGAGTTTAGGTCCAACCCTAATTAAATGCATACCTTTGATTTTCTAATAACCCTGAAGACATTGATTGACATGCTCAGACGTGGTTTTTTAGGGTTAGAGCTAAGCTTTATGTTGCAGTGAATAAAGTACTCTTCGGTATAATACACAGGTTTTGAGTGATTTTAAACTCTTTTTTTTTTCCATGAACAAAGTCTTAAAGGGGTCGTACGGCGGTACATGCACTTTTTCAAGCTGTTTGGACTGAAATGTGTTTTGGGAGTGTGTGTACACCACATCCTACAATAATAAAGATCCACAAGTAGTTTTCTTTTGATTTAATAAAAATAAGTTGCCCCTTCTGAAATCAAGCCATTCTCAAATGCATGTTGGTGTGACCACTCCCACAATATTTGATTGACAGCGGCGTGTCACACAGAGTGAACTGGTGTCTTACCTCAGACCCGCCCTGAGTGAGCCGTCATCAGACCGACACGCAGAGACAAGCAGGACTCCTAAGAGATTGAGGTGTTTTGTTGTTGAATGTATTAATGAACATAGCCGTAGTCAGGGCCGGCCCAAGCCTTCAGGGGGCCCTAAGCAGAATTTTTTGGGGGGGCCACTCTGTGCCACCAATATGACTATTTATTGTCCATCCTTTACTATTCGCACACTATAAATCTAACACACCCAATATAAATTGTATTTGTTTGTAGCTGTGTTGATTACACCATATACCAATGTTTTTACCCTTACTATGATCTTTAATTGTAACAGTAGCAAACCCACAGGAGTAGTCAGGTGTTAATTTGCACTTTAACATTCAAAGTCGTGCAGCACTAGCTGGCATACGTAATGTGATGTACTGAAAAGTGGCAAAATAAACTAGTAGACAATGCTCTTACTGCAAACACTTGAACCACTTTTTCTTTTTTGCAACATGTAAAAAGTGCAATACAATTAAAATAAATAATAAATTATAAGGCTAACGTTAATCACTTTAATTCCTTTTGTTCAAAAACTTTTGCACCTATATTGACCCAATCCTGTTGTCCCTCTGTTGCCAGTTTTGTGGACTTCTTGGAGAACAATTTCCAGCAAAAGCAGTAGACTGCATCATTTGTTTTTGAATAAGTAAGCCAGCTCCGCTTGATTTTTTTGTCCATTAATTAGCTGTCTGTATGTGTAGTGGTAGTAGAAGCTTCGCCCATCAGGAGTTTTAAGGGAATGAATGGTCTTCTACTTACAAGATCAGTCCTTTCAGAGTGAGACACGATAGATGATGGTCAACTGGTGGAGCTGCTGATCCATGGTGTAGGCTGGAAGTAGCTGAAGGAGTAGATGTGACATTGATCCCAATGGCCACAGAACTAGAATGACCAATATGGAAATTAAATTTGAAATTATATTTAGAAATATTAATCACAGGATTTTCTACAGTAAACTGAGCGAACACACAGTAATGTTAACAATCAGGGGCCAGATGCAGTCTGATGTGGTGGCTGTCTTCTTGGCTTCTTTAATAAAGTCTTTATTTTCTTCAACATCTGAAACTCTGCTGTTTGAGCCTTTTTTTGTCTGCACCGACTGAGAGTGAGACCGAAACCAACCTCTTTGGGCCACGACACTGCTTAGTTCGCTTATGCCTTGGGCAGGCTCTGGCCGTAGTCATTTACCCCCGACATCTGAGTGACTGAAGTGATGCAAGCCCTTGATCAACCAAAATGCATTATGTTTGCGCGAGTCATTCTTGATCCAGCCTCACCTACAGAAGAAGTGAGTATAATGTATTTTAATGAATATTTGCAAATCGCCTTTCCTAATAATGTGCATAATTAGCAACTTTCACTATGAATACGGCTAAAAAAAATCCTCAGAGTGCGCCTTAGAAAAGAGGGGCGGAGTCAGCGGAGCTCGTGAAGATTTAAAGGGGAAGTACACAGAACAGAGTGCGAAATTTCAAAGCAATCTATATTACAAATAGATTAAGATTTCAATTAAGATCCTAAAGAATCATATACGCTTGTGGAAAATTGCTTTTGTATGACCCCTTTAACTTATTAAATTTCCATATATTTGTTCACATATTTATGATATTTACAGTGAAATCAGTACTGTCACAGAACACGCCTCTGTGGCCCTCTCCAACGGGCAGCAGCGGGAACCATCGCCAGAATATTAGTTTCCACCCGGACCTCTTTTAACCACGTACCTCGGCGGTTTCCGCCCCTTCCACGGACTATTTAAGCACGGACTGTTGCCCTAAGCAGACGCGAAGTCTCGATCTGCCATTGCTATCGTTTCTGAGCGTTTTCCCAAGTCTTGTCTGTACCCGTGTTTGATTTCCTGCTTTGTTTACTGACCACTGATTTATCGCCGCCTGCCCTGACCCTTCTGCCTGTCTTTGTTTACGAACTGCCTTCCCTTGTCTGACTCTGTTTGCTGGTTATCGACTTTGTGCCTGTACGACTACTCTTAATAAATACTGCTTATGGATCCGACCGCCCCGAGTGAATCGTTACAATGTCAGAGCAAGATATTTTCAGTAGAAGCAGTTCAAACGTGAAATCTTAAGCCTTGTCTGTGATCAATATTACTTCAATATTACTGCACATGGCTACATTCTAAATCAAATGTTTTGTGCAAAATTATAATTTTTTTTAATCATTATAAACAGGCTACTCTTTTAAAACTATTACTTATTTTAAAAAGTGCTCTTTGAGTATACGAAAGTTTACAGAAATAGATCTGAATTTTTTTTTTCCTCTGCATTATTGCCGCTTGATTATTACAACCTGATCTCACAGAATTGCGTGAAATAACCACAAACTCTTTATGCATAATTCCGTGTTGGTGTCACGTAATCACCGAAAATTCTGTGATACTACCACGTAAAATATTACAATGTAATTCAGTGACAGGCATCAGCCGTGATCCACTCACGGATGACCAAATTCATTTGATATTAAATTTATACTTTTATTGTAGCATCTAGCCCCACCTTTACCCTAAACCTACCTACATCTGAACAATATAAACACACACAGACAAAATAAACGCAAAGTCACAGGTATTTATTGCAAAAACTGACCATAAGCAGTAAAAAAAACATTACTAACAAGTTGTTGTATTTCAAGTCCTTCTGAAGCCATACAATGTCTTTTATGTGAAGAAGAGAGTAAAATACAAGGTTTTAATCGCTGAAATTATCCCGCTCCATTAACGCGTTGACTCTTATTCAAAACACACTCTCATCCCGTAGAATGACGCAAATCGATCAGCAGACACACAAGAGCCAATAACATTTCACAACAGCACAACGCGATCGGTCACGAGACATGCAAGAGCCAACAGAATTTTACAACCAAGGCTGATAAGTAAGGATTCTCCATGCAGCATTTTTTAAATTTACACAAAGCAGCAGCCTGCAACACAGATGAGTCACCGTGGACAGAGAGATGGTGATCAATCCTTTTGCCTCGGAATAATTCTGAATAATATTAATAATTTTTAATAAATAAAGTTTGTAGTTGTATCTTGTGTTTTATTAACAGATGGTAGGTTTAGGGGCAGGTGTTGGGTTACATGCTCATAAATGTATAAATAAATTAACATAAATAAAACGGTTGTGACCATTTACAGTGACAAATCACACCCCAATACATATGCAATTGTAAGGTTTGAAGAAATTGAATCTCTTCCGGGAAAGCTGGACTGAAGAAATTCTCGTATGCTGCAGGCCAAGCCATAAAAACATAAAAGTTGAAATCTGGCTGCATAGATAATAAACAGTCACCCCTCTTGACCAGGGCTGGACTGGGAGTAAAAATCGACCCTGGCATTTTATGGTCCAGCCGGCCCAGCACCACATATAGGCCTACCATATAGAGCTCTGAAAAAAAAAAAAAGAGATCACTGCAGAAAAATCTGTTTCTTTTGGGTCTCATTCTTAAAACTGCTAATCTCACCAATACACCACCAATATAAAACAATGCATGTTTGTTTAATTTTTTGTGAACTGCCGTCTTTGAAATGTTAAGGATAGAAGCAATTTGACACTCACTGAATCCTTGTGCCAGTAAAGCTAGGATTGAGGCCTTTTTTCTTGACTAAAAAAGTTTATTTTCACTGTTTTCATTATGTTAAGTGTTTATTTTTAAATTTCTAATTACGTTTGAAAGACATCAAATTTTTTACCATCCAACTGGTCACACTGCAAGAGGATAGTGTTGATTAAAGCAGTGTTTTTTATACATTTCCCATTAACATAACTTTGGATTCAGGTGCTCACCAAATAAATACCTCAATAAACAGAATGTGTGTTTAGAAATTTATCAAAGACTGGCATGAAAAGCTTGTAATACTCAGAGAGATACTGATTTAGGAGTAAATTACAGTGGTAATTTTTCCAGAGCTGTATATATATATATATATATATCCCAAATAAAATAATTTTTTAATTAATAAAAATAAGTAGGCCACTGTGTTCATATAGACTACTATATTTTTGAATTCTGCCAGTAATCTTCACACTATGGGGTCTGCAATAAGTTTTGGTGGCCCTCACTTTCATCAGACATCCGCAACTTCCTCACCTGCTGTGCCACATGTCAAATGACCAAGTCATCGCGGCAGCGCCCTGCCGGTCTCCTCCAACCACTACCGATTCCCCAGAGGCCCTGGTCTCATATTGCCGTAGACTTCGTTACCGATCTGCCACCCTCCAACCACTTCACTACTATTCTCACGGTGGTAGATCAGTTTTCTAAGGCCTGTAGACTGATTCCTCTTCCCAAGATTCCCTCGGCATGGGACACCGCTAAAGCCATCTTAGAGCATGTGTTTCGCTACTACGGCATTCCCGAGGATATCGTCTCAGACCGGGGTCCTCAATTTACCTCCCGGGTATGGAAGGCCTTTTGCAATCAGTTGAATGTGAACGTCAGCCTCACCTCCGGATATCACCCGGAATCTAATGGACAAGCTGAACGACTCAACCAAGAGCTCATGAAGTTTCTCCGCACCTACTGTCACCATAACCAGGAGGATTGGAGCCTCATCTGGGCTGAATACGCCCAGAATTCCCTCCGGAAGCAGTCCCCGCTGTGGATCATTGGCTCCGGCGCAGTGAACAAACATGGGACAGCGCACACATCCAGCTCCAACAGGCCGTACGGAGAGTGACGGAACAGGCGGACCAACGGCGGAGACCTCATCCAGACTACGAGCCGGGCCAGTGGGTCTGGCTCTCGACCCGGGATCTCCGACTACATCTTCCCTGTCGGAAACTAAGTCCGAGGTACATGGGTCCTTTTAAGATTTTAAGACAAATATCTCCTGTGTCATACCGTTTCGAACTTCCTCCAAGTTACAAGATCTCACCCACTTTTCATTCCTCCCTGCTCAAGGCCGCTGCTGCACCAGACGGAGAGGGGGACCAGGACGAGGACGCGCTTCCAGAAGCCCCTCCCCTTCTTCCTGAGAACGAGGATGTCTACCAAGTCCAGGAAATCTTGGACTCCAGGCGTCGGGGGCGTCTCCTACAGTATTTGGTAGACTGGGAGGGCTTTGGCCCGGAGGAGAGATCATGGGTCGACGCCCAGGACATTCTGGATCCGTCCCTTACTGAGGAGTTCCATCGCAATCACCCCGAGAAACCAGCCCCCAGACCTCGTGGGAGACCCCGACGCCGAACGCTTCAGGAGCGTTACAAGTACATTAAGATTCCAAAACAGGAGAATTTTTTTTTTCCAAAACAGGAGCAAAATCCAAATCAGCTTTCATCTCATCTGTTATGCCACAAACAGTCTGAATTTTCTCTAAAAACAAGAACAAGCCTTTTGCTGCACTTCCATTTTGAAAATTATTTTGAATTTACAGTGCTTGTGATATGCCTGCAAAACATTGTTCATCTAAATACAACAAAAAGAACACTCCACATCTTCTACACTTCCAACTTAACACTCTTTGTAACTAAAAACAAGAACACAACCACTCCTTCTGTACTTGAAATGTATTTTGGGGCGTTGACTTTGCAATGGATGTCATATGTCCACAAAACTTTGTTCATCTACATCTACATTTTCTTCACATCTTCTACACTTCCAATTAAACGATTTTTTGTGACTTCAATTTTCATTTCATGTGATATTGACATTGATAGACCTTAAGGAGTGTGGACCACTGTTGTCCTGAAGCGCTTGAGTGGCATCGGTTTCTCCTTCAAAGTACTGAGGTCTTGTTTGTAGGGAAACCAGGCATTGCACATGGATA
This sequence comes from Enteromius unitaeniatus, assembly GCA_032359435.1. Taxonomy (NCBI): domain Eukaryota; kingdom Metazoa; phylum Chordata; class Actinopteri; order Cypriniformes; family Cyprinidae; genus Enteromius; species Enteromius unitaeniatus. The sequence continues at coordinate 14,809,714 of JAUMHI010000037.1, read as the reverse complement.
AATCCAAAGCATAGCCAAAAAGAGGCAGGTACCAACTTTGTTGGGGATTGGTAAAGGTGGACTAGCATGTCTGATAAATCAATTCCACCCATGTGCTCTTTTGATGCCTTTATTATGGCAGGGCATGTGACAGCAATCTTCATGCCTTGCTCTTTGCTGTACCTTTGGACTAAACCAACAGTCTCAACTCCACAAGCATTGCTAAGCAGAGTGACACACTTGTTGTCAAACCACTTAACAGCAATTACTCCTCCTGAAGAGCGATAGCTGTATGACTAGAAACTTTTGGATCTCCTTTAGATTTGTCTGGATGGGATATCCATGCACTTGAGCAGAGTAAAATTGTTTTGCTCACTTATATACTTCAACATTTCATCAGTGAAATGAAAAGCTTGCTGAAAAAAGCAAAAGGAGAACCAAGCTCACTGATTTCTGGGGAGAAGGGTCAGGGGTACTGAATGGTGTAATATCCACCTTCTTCCAAAGTTTATGACTACTGGAGGTGCTTGGCACACTGTCTTTATTGTGATTTGAGGCATACGTTAGTCTTGTTTTGCCTGAAAAAATTCCTGAACATTGTTGGTGCTATCATCTCATTAAAAGTTAGATTGGCCACACCCCCAAAACAGCAGTGAAGAAGGGAGTCCGTTGTGCTTGTCCTCTCATTTGAGCAGGATGTTCAAGTACAAGGTGTCTGTTGCCACTGGCGAACAGGAGTTTGCTGAGACAGTAAATGACATTTACCTGACACTGGTGGGCACGGAGGGAAGCAGTGACAGAACTCTACTGAACCAATCTATTGGTGAACGTGTAGCAAAAGGATCGGTAAGAATCGTTTTTCCCTCAAAATCGACAGAAACAGCAGTGTCATGTATTGAATGAATGAAATATAACACATTAAATAGTACAGGTTGTGAATTTTTTGTACATAAAATGATTTCAATTATTTACTGGTATCAGAGATGAAAAAAAATGATAATAAAACTAAATCACAAATACTTTCACTGCAGTACTTTTAAAAAAAAGTTCCTACATTTTTTACTTGAGTTTAATAAAAATGAAGTATTCAACTGTGCTACACTGATTTTTTTTTAACCAAAAGTACAAAAAGGTGCTGATGGAGAAGCGAGGCGAGCTGGCGTTAATAATTACTTAGGTGGAGCACTATGCTTCAGGCAATAACAGACAGGTCTGACAAAACTTCCATTTCAGCTGCGGGCTTTGCTTTGACGATCACTGGTGTTGCTGTTTTGACGCAGTAATGTTAATATTACAACATGTCATTAAAATGTAATTTTGACAACAGATGAACCTATACTATATATAACTTGTAACTTGACTAGTTTTTCAGCTAAATAATTATGAACTCTTACTGGAGCCATTTCATTTCATTTCAATTCTTTTACTTGTACTCAGGTAAAATGGCACACAAATTGTGTGATTGAGCTATATCTAACAGAAGTTGTCATTAAAGGTGGTATCTGTTGACATCAAAGTGAAGGAGATCCTTGGAGACATAGTGCTGGTGGAACTTGAGAAGGAGAAAATCTTGATAGATGATCACTGGTACTGCAGAAGCATCAGTGTGACGGCGCCCTCTGGAGACTCCTTTGAGTTTCCCTGTCATCGCTGGATATCCATTGAAAAGAAAGTGATTCTTCGAGATGGCAAGGGTGAGTCCTATTTCAATTTGTTCACTATCCAGTCTTTAATGGGTTACTCCACCCCAAAATTTTGTCATTGATCACTTATCTCATGTCGTTACAAATCAAAAAAAGCTTTGTTCGCCTTCGGAACACAATTTAATATATTTTAAACAAAAAACAGGAGGCTTTCATACTTTTCAGCTTATTGACATTGGTAATTGTTTGGCAGTCAATGGGACAGTCACAAGCCTCACAGTTTTCATCCAAAATATCTTAAATTGTGTTAAACCTTTTATAGATTTGGAACGGTATGTGTTAAGTGATTAATGCCAAAATAGTTAATAATTTAATTTTGGGGAGGCGTAACCCTTTAATAAAGAATGTCTTAAATAACCATGTTTATGTGTATACACATGTTCTTTTAGAATTATTGCCTCAGGATGATAATTGGAAAGAATACAGGCGCAAAGAACTGCAATCCCGACAACTACTGTTCAGGTTTGACTGTGCAATTTAAATATTACACAGATATTTAATCATATGATGGTAAAAAGTTTTTGAGCTTGCAAGTTTGTTACACCAGGCTATTCTGCTTCCATGTGCATGGTCAAAAAACGTCGCACCAGCACCCCCTTCCTGTCAGGGTGGTATATCTTTTTAAACTATTTTGCCTATCAAATAAAAAAATCATCTCTCAAATGTAAAAAGATGCAATAGAGACAAAATGGATTGACTGGAGATTTTTTTTCAATTGGTTGGATAATAGCAAGGCACAAGAAACCAGAACAATGCTTAGGAATGCTTAGGAAAATTTTTACATTGCCTAAAATAATTCTCAGTCCAAATAACTGAAAGATGCATTTTGTGGTTTTCTTAAAGATGGAAGGAGTGGCGCCCTGGTTTCCCCATGAGCATCGATTATAATTCAAGCATTGAACTTCCTCTGGACATTCAGTTTGAAGCTGCAAAATCTGTGGACTTCTCTTTGAATTACGCTAAAGCGTAGGTTTCCTTTTGCATGTATCTTACATACAAATGTGCATGTTATAGACTTCCTGTGACACTGCTTGACTGTTTTTAAAAAATCCTCTTTCAGGGTTAGGAATCTTGGACTTAATAAATTTATCAACATTTTCCAGTCCTCTTGGAAAGATATTGCAGATTTTGAAAAAATATTTTTGAGAATCAAGAACACCATGTCAGGTTTCAAGAACAAGGTGCCAGGTTTGAAATGTTTCTTTTCTTTTAATTACTTTTTTTAGCACTAAAACAATCACTCCATGAACTGCTAAAAAAAATTGTAACAACACAGATAACAAACAAACTACTGCAAGATCTCTTGATCTGGAAAGCATCTGCTGTATAAACACATCTGGCAGACATCTTTCAGATGTCAGTTTTACATACATTCTAAATCATAAACATCTTAAAGGCATCTTATAGACGTCTATTTGACATCTAAAAGGAGACGTCCAATATAAATATTGCAGATGAGCAAACAACCTAAATAACACGTCTTGCAGATGTAAATGCAGACGTCAAATAGACATCTCCTAGATGTATGTGTGCTATCAGGGAAGGCACACATCATTTGCAAACTCCTAAACTCACTGGCAGCTGACGTTTTCCTTTGACAGAGCTTGTGATGCAAAACTGGAATAAGGACAACTTTTTTGGCTATCAGTTTTTGAATGGCTGCAATCCTGTGATGATCAGGAAGTGCATGAAACTTCCAGACAAGTTTGCAGTCACTAAGAATATGGTGAAGGTGTCCCTGGATAGAGGTCTTACACTTCAAGAGGAGTTAAAGGTCAGACAAAAGGACACCACTCTAATAAAAGCAAAAAAAAAATATATATATATATAAAATTATTTTATACAAGTTAGAAACATGAAAAACTATACAATTACACTTTTAGAGCATAACATGCACAGAGTTACAACGGAGGAGAAATTCTCCAGAGTAACTCCATGTCTCCAATACTGAATACCTCTCTATTACAGGCAGGAAACATCTACATAGCAGACTACGCAATACTGGAGGGAGTTCAAGCCAATGCCACAGATCCAGACACCAAGCAGTATTTGGCTGCTCCTTTCTGCTTGCTGTACAAGAACCGCCAGAAAGAAATCATACCAATTGCTATTCAGGTACCTTTAGAACTAATTTGGTAAAACGTTGCTTTAAAAAAAAAGTTGGTTAGTTTTTTTTTTACCAAATACTCAGTTTGCGCTGACTCTGATGTGTAAAACAGCTCAGTCGTCAGACCACTCCAGGAGTGGGAAACACAGTCTTTCTCCCAAGCGATAATGAGCACGACTGGATGCTAGCCAAGATGTGGGTGAAAGCCGCTGACTTCTGTGTTCACCAGCTGGTCACACACCTTCTCAGGACACATCTGATAACTGAGGTCTTTGCCATAGCCATGTACAGACGGCTCACTGCAGTCCATCCTGTATTCAAGGTACAAATCCTTTAAAGCACTCCTTTAGATTTGGGGCCAGATGTGCTAATATCTCGCACCAACGCTGACCCTCTTTTGAAAGGGAATTATTCTGGAAGTAAACTTATACTTAACCCATGTAGTGTCTTTGTTACAGTGGTTCGTTAGACACTGTAGGAACATAACGAGGAAAATAACAAGACTTAATTAACTTTTGTGCCTTATGTGTCATTCAACGCTTCTGATTTAGAAACACATATTTAATCCATAACAGAGGTTAGCCCTTTACCCAGATAGCATACGTACATCTGCAAGAGGTCTGTTACAGATCTATTAATCTGGAAAGCATCTGCTGTTTACTAATGTCTGGCAAATGTCTTTTAGATGTCAGTTTTACATTCTTTTTAAGTCATAATCATCTTAAAGACATCTAATAGATGTCTAATTGACATCTAATAGATGATGTCCAATAGATGTATTGCAGCCTAAATAATATGTCTTGCAGATGTAAATGCAGACATCAAATAGACGTCTCCTAGATGTACATGGGCTATCAGGGTAGCCTAGCCCAAACACCTACTCACAAAAGGCAGAGTGTTACATTGATTTTGGCACAAGGCCCTTAACGTGTGGTACAATCTCTAAAGATTGGCGTGATCAGAAATTATAGTTAGAATTGTTTGAAAAGATGTACAACAATTATACAGTGAATAAATCAAGCGTACTTATGATTTCCGCAAGGGATTTAAATTGACACGATAAAACTCGAAAATCTAAGCTGTTAAAAGCAAAGTGTTTTTAGTTACTTACTATAAATCAGTCCTTAAGAATCCTAATGTGCTCTAAGTAGACACTGGTGTATATCCAAAGTCCGAAGAAGTGATCATCCAGTGAAGCGAATCCAATTAAGTATAGAGCTGGAAAAGTAAGTCCTTTATAGTGATCCAGCTAATGATCACCAGTTTGGGACCACCATTTTATTTGTCATGCTATTTCCTTTTATAGTGTCTATTTCCTACTTCCTGTCATCATGATCAGTCAGAACCGAAGACCTACACATAAAATAAATAAGAATAAAATTTCAAGGAACACAGTATAATAATACCTATTTAAACTCCATTATATATAAAAGCACAATAATATATTGAACAGGTAGAACATGTGCCTAGAGTTGTTTATCATTTTATTGAAGGCCAGCATTTTGCAGACAGTCTTATTTTTTATGCTTAATTTTCTCCTTACAGTTGCTGATACCTCATGTCCGTTACACCATTGCCATCAACACTGCAGCTCGTGAAAAACTCATCTGTAAATCTGGGCTCTTTGATAAGGTATGGCTTCTGCCCATCTTTACTTCTAAGAGACTCTGCCTCTCTAAGACGTTCCTTTTATGTTACAGACCTAATGTCAATTAACTTAATTAGTTGCAAGATGTTCTTCAGAGGCAGGATGGTGGTATCACTGAAACACTTTCAGAGGCTCCTGGGGGATATGATATCCGCAACTGCAGATGACACCACGTTAACACTGGTTACACTCCCAAGTCCAAAGATGGGAATAGCACTATGGTACAGTTTGAGTGACCATCATGCCAACGTAGGGCTGGGCAATTAATCGAAAAGTAATCGTCATTCAGAACCTATAATCGATCACATTTTTCCAGGTCGATTATTTCCTTACTTTCCCTTTAAAAACACTACCGTGTGTGGAGTCATGTGACCAGTTCTGTTACTTTACCCCACGTTCACACCAGACACGACTTGCACAAATAAATCACGCGTAGTTGGACGCTTGAACATTTTGAGTTTACTCGCTTCATGAATTATGGGAGGGGCTTCTGCCAGGCGCTTCCAGTCTCTGTACTCTGCAAAGGATTTGACTCCCTTGGCTAAAGTGCAGCGAAGCGGGTTTAAACACCTCGTTAAAACTCTCGACAGAAGATACTGTGCCGTCACGATCACATTTTTCCTGCACTGCCACACATGTACAAGACATAAACTGAAAAGGTTAGCATGCTCGTGTTTGAACTTTGAGTAAATTCATGTTTATATAACTTAGTGACATGACAAGATCACCTCATGCAACCGTGTTTAGGAGAGTTCTATTTTCATTACAACAATCTGTTGTTTACATTGATTGCACGTTTGTTTACAGAAGATGCAAGAAATGCACTGTTTAAAATATTATTTACAGGATTTACCAGTTATTTTATTTAGAAGAGATTTTGCTTATTTTTTACTTTTAATAAGAAATAATTTATTTTGTTATTTATTTTTACTTTTTTTATAAGAACAAAGTGACTGTTAGTTTAATTTGTGGGAAATTGTATTTATAAGTGAAACAAAGTCAAAAATGAAAGTCACTTTCAGGGCGCCCAATGCGTCCTGTACTGTCCACTCCTGTGAGTCGGTGCGCGCCCACTCTTGGTCGCCGGCTTCTAAGAGGGAAAGGGAAATTAATTGTTAACGTGAATATCTGTGCTCGTGGCTCCGCTTTGACGTCTGTGCGCGGGGCAGGGAAATTCCTAGAGATTTACGTGAGAGACTCAAAAGTTAGAGACACAGACGGGGCACCGACTGACCCCTGGAATCTTCGCTTTCCCGAGGGCTGCGGACCTAATTCTTGTCCTGGGGAAATGCAGGGCAGGGTGAAGTTGGAGGTGAGTGGAGCGAAACCCCTATCCAACCCGCTCCTATTGGATCCAAAGAAGGGCCAAGAGGGCCAGACGTCGAAATCATGTGGCCAGGTAACGTTATCCTCTGCGGTACAGGGCTCCGGACCCATACTCTGGTCTGGTGGCAGCGGTTTCTCCCCGGCCTCCTCCCGGTACGCACTGTTGGCCCGCTCGTTATCCCCTTCCCATCGCGTTGCCGTGCTTACGTCCGCCCCTTTCACGGTTGCCGTGCACTTCAACACCTGGAGACCTGCCTCGACTTCGACGGAGACCGTCATCTTCTGCATGGGCTGAGCTGCAAGATGACGAGGGTCGGGGTCAGTGAGGGGGTTGTAAGTGGCGATGCGAAGTGCGGCCATTTCCTCTTCCTTTCGGCCCTGTTTGCCAGCCAGGTGCTCAATAATCTGTTGCTGGCTCACCCAGACATCGGCAAGGAGCTGCAGGAGCTCGTCCATAACTGGGGAGAAAAACACTGCTGTAGGGAAACAGGAAAGGGCGCCAGTGGACAAATTTCTTAAAGGGTTAACTCCCAGATGAGCATGATTCCCAAAACCAAACACAAACCCAGTTGCCTGTGGTTCTTTAAAAAAAATTTAAAAAAGCATTTTATAAATGTAATCTGAGGCAAAAAACAAAACAAAACAAAACTATGGTGTCCTTGTACTTCAAAGGCGAACGGCACCGGTGGAATTGGAATTGTTGAAGTGATTCAAAAAGCCATGAAGACTCTAACTTACAAGTCCCTGTGCTTCCCTGAGGACATGAAAGCTCGAGGAGTGGACGACAAGGAAGATCTGCCCAACTATTACTACAGAGATGATGGCATGATGGTCTGGGAGGCAATCAAAAGGTAGCTAAAAAGAAAATCTTGAAAAATTACAGATGTTCACAGGCTAATGGCAAGAATAAATAACAATGAAGTAATAGGTCAATTAATCGGCACAAGATTTATTTTTGAAAATATATATTTAGATTCCTCATTTAATTGTATATTTTTCCAGTTTTGTTTCTGATGTGGTCAGGATCTTCTACAGCAGTGATGAGATGGTTCAGGAGGACGAGGAGATCCAGGCGTTTGTTCAAGATGTTTGTTTCTCTGGTATGATTAATTGTGGTGAGTACAGCAGCAGTTTACTAAAAACGTGTTCATATCTTCAAGCATTCAAGTACAAATGATCATATAATTGATTGCAAATGCATTGTTTACATGGTGGGCAACTCACCTACCCCTGATAGCACACGTAC
>JAUMHI010000037.1:14749266-14760815 GCA_032359435.1 Enteromius unitaeniatus | reverse complement strand
AGTCAAACATGAAGATACTGAGGAACAAACAGGTTGGTTTCATTCTCAAAGCTGAACTTAATCAGTTGATTCTTATTCAAATGTGTAGTTCTTCAGAAATGAATGATATTATTGAAGAAACTCATGATTGTAATGTAAGTGGTTTAATTTGTCATGAAGCGAGTCGCCTCGTGTGGACGGACGTTGAGATCACATGACCACACAAAAGCTGCATTTGACTTGGCACTGCGCAAACTTCAGTTTTGCCTGTTTTTATGAGCACTTCAATGTTTTCATGTTAAATCTGCCTACTTTAAAATGAACTAAGCAAAGAATAAGTGTCTTAACTTTATCCATCAGTAGTTGTCTGCGACAGACAATATTGATCTGCTGTGTTACACGTCCTTGTGGAGACTGAAAGAATGCTGCCATCTACTGTCCCATCGTTTTAATAATGATTTAAAGTTCCCATATTGTACACCTTTTTTGAGTTTTATTTTAGGCCTCGGCGCAGTAATATCATCACTCCTGAAAACTCCCTCACTTCCGTCAATATAACCAACATGACTTTCACTTCTACCTGTGCTAAGTGCAAGCTGCTCTAGGAGTGATGATATTACTGTGCCGAGGTCGAAGTGCTGCCATGTGCTCTTCCGCCAGACATTAGGGTTTTTTTTTTCATCTGCTTAGAAAATCGCCACAATTTATTTTATGTCACCATACTTGTGTAACTAATCATGTAACCGTTGTAAGAAAAAGTGATGAGGACCTAGAAAATCATGATGAAGATGTTTATTGCAGCACAGCAGTGACAAAGCACATACAGTACCTTCCAAACGAAATGAACCTCGAACATCCTAAGCTCAAACGTTTAATACACTTCGACTTTACTACTCTTAATCTAAATGAAGTTGCTTCTAAAGTGCTCATGAAAACAGACAAAACATGTACACACAGAGGAAGGGGTTCTAGCTGGATTTGGAAACGGCCGTTTCTAAGGCATGCAGCGCCATCTGATGTTCACAACACTATCTTTTCTTGATTTGCGATGCATCAGTTTATTTTCCTGGACTTAATGTTTATTAGTTGTTCATTTCTACTTGCTTTATATTTTGAAATTTAACATAACTATTATAAAATATCAGGTTTTCTAGAAATCTAATTTCGTCAGAAGATAGACAGAAGAAAAGTAACAAAACCCAAACTTGACTTTGTGACTAAATAACACGTCAATTATAATCACTGACGTTTTCAGTCAGTTCTTTATATTATAAAAAATAATGGTATATTTACTAAGAATCAAATATATAAATTTTCTATTTGAAATGAGATATTACATACGTTACCGAAGTAAATAAAGTACATTTTGAATGCTTCCTAACTCAAGCTCAGTGCTTTACTGTCAAATGTGAAATAAACATAATATTTTTAGGGCATTAATAACTTCCTTTTTAATGCAAAACAGTAGTAATTTTAGTACTAAATTATCTTTACTTTTGATACCCTACACACCAGCCCCCCAAAAACTACCAAATCTGCTTCTGACGCCACCATCTGTAGAACTTTGTTCACTTATATTCACATTTAACTTTTTACTTATATTTCAGATTTGATTGAAGCAAAAGATAAGAATGAAGAATCAAATGAAGTTGAGGAGAAAAGTCATGTCTCAATAGAAGAAAAATCTGTCACCTGCACTCAGAGTGAAAAGGGTTTCACCTGCAAAACAAGCCTTGAGCTCCACATGAAAGTTCATTCAAAAGAGAAGCGACATTCATGTAATTCATGTGGTGTCAGTTTTGTGCATCTACAAAATTTGAAAGGTCAGAAAGACACTGTTGTAAAAGAGAACCTACAAGAGAGGCTCCATACTGGAGAAAAACCCCATACGTGTTCACACTGTGACAAGAGATTCAGTCGTTCAGGAGATCTGAAAAGACATAAGATGATTCACACTGGAGAGAAACCTTATAAATGTTCACACTGTGACAAGAGATTCAGTGATTCAGGAAATCTGAAAAGACATGAGATGATGCACACTGGAGAAAAACCCCATAAGTGTTCACACTGCAATAAAGGTTTCAGTAATTCAGGAGTCCTTAAAAGACATGAGATAATCCACACTGGAGAAAAACCCTACAAGTGTTCACACTGCAATCAAGGTTTCAGTAATTCAGGAGTCCTTAAAAGACATGAGATAATCCACACTGGAGAAAAACCCTATGAGTGTTCACACTGTGACAAGAGATTCAGTCGGTCAGGAGATCTAAAAACACATGAGATGATCCACACTGGAGAGAAACCCCATAAGTGTTCACACTGTGGCAAGAGATTCAGTCAGTCAGGACATCTAAAAACACATGAGATGATCCACACTGGAGAGAAACCCCATAAGTGTTCACACTGCAATAAAGGATTCAGTGATTCACGAGACCTTAAAAGACATGAGAGGGTCCACACTGGAGAAAAACCTTATAAGTGTTCACACTGCACTAAAGGATTCACTGATTCGCGAGATCTGAAAACACATGAGATGATCCACACTGGAGAGAAACCTTATACGTGTTCACACTGTGACAAGAGATTCACTCAGTCAGGACATCTAAAAGCACATCAGAGGATCCACACTGGAGAGAAACCCCATAAGTGTTCACACTGCAATAAAGGATTCAGTGATTCACGAGTCCTTAAAAGACATGAGAGGATCCACACTGGAGTTGAACCACAATAATGCATGAAGCAATAAAATATTATCTGAATAAATCTGTCCAGACATTACAAGTGAAATGAATTAATATTACAGTATTTGTACCCCCCACACACCAGCCCCCCGAGCATTACCAAATCTGCTTCTGCCGCCACCATCTGTAGAACTTAGTGTATGGCTCCAGAATAACATTTAACAGCAGCACCACTGTTGTATCCGAGTTCACATTTTTTATTTTTACATTGAAATTTTTACTTTTATTTCAGAGTTGATTGAAGCAAAAGATAAGAAGAATAAGAATGTCACATTAGAAGAATATTCTTTCACATGCACTCAGTGTGGAAAGGGTTTCACCTGCAAAACAAGCCTTGAGCACCACATGAGAGTTCATTCAAAAGAGAAGCGGCATTCGTGTAATTATTGTGCGGTCAGTTATGTGCGTTTACCAAAGTTGAAAGGTCAGAACAATACTGTTGTGAAAGAGAACCTGTGCTTTGAGTGTGAAAATATGGACTTTTTCTTCTTTGACTTGTACGAAACTGCATGAGATGATCCACACTGGAGAAAAACCCCATAAGTGTTTCTCTTGGCCAGCACAAAGAAACATTATTAGGCTTTCACAGTGAATATAGTTAATTTTCATCTTCAGCAGATTCAGCTGTGAAATACAGATCAACAGTTCCTCCCCAAAGAACAATGTCAAAAAGTTTTATTTTTGTGTATCATTTTGCTTCATAAAATGACGTCATTGTACTGTTGAGTTTTTCTATTATGTTCAGTGGTCTTATAACAGTGCTTTTCAAAGGGCCGGTGTCCGACAAAGCTTACTCGAACCCTAATTAAACACACCTGAAGCAGCTAATCAAGCTCTTACTAGACATGTTGTGCTGCGTCCGGAATCACATACTGCTTAAGTAGGTACTACATTTAAAATTGAACGTTCTATATAGTATGAATGGGGGTAGTATGAATGGAATTCGGACGTACTACATCCGCCATATTGATGAAGTCATGTTTCATGCATCGTTATAACAGTGCGAAAATGTTAACTTTCAATAAGTCCTCAGATTGTGTTAAACAAGTGTAATTTAATCAAAATAAAACATTTTTTCCTGAGGTGCTTACACTTGAAATGAGCCGCGTCTCAACTGTCCGCCATTTTTCGAATATGACGCCTCCTCTCCTAGAGCCTCATGGGATAGGAAAGTGTTCACGGTATCCTTACTACAGAATTCAGGCGGAAGCAGTAGGTCATCCGGGTACTTCTCGCCTACTGAATTTCGAATGCTATGAATTCGGACATACTACAGGGATGCAAACGGCGCGCCTTTTGGCGGATGCCGCCTTTTTCACGGCTGAGTAGGGGACATGTGTGAATCGTGTAGATCCGATGGGGGAGTGTCAGATTATAATTTCATCATAGGAAATTCTGTATTAAAATGACTAAATAAGTAAATGCCGTTACAGTCCATGAAACATAGGAAACTTATATGAAAAGAAAACAGTAAGTCAGAAAGCTGCGCACATCAGCCATTTGGCTGCGCACTATTACCTGTTGCCGGCTGCTCTTCACTGCATTACATGGATTTCCATAAGTCCGAGGACCGGTTGCACCAGATGGACATAAACCTGGTCGTAAGACTAGGCTGGATGTAAAATGCGCTTTAAGTCCTGCGTAGAGTTTATACCCCTTGCACCATCTAGGCGTAGTGCTACGTCTGAGACTAAATCATATGTCTATAGTCAGAGGTAGGTGTTAAGTAAAAAATTCATGATTTGTTCTGACATCATTATTTTCAGGATTCATGTCTGTTTGTTAATTATTAATGCAGACAATCACAAAGCTCGGTGTTGGCTATCTCCATCTCTAAAACTATTATTTTTCAATAAATAAAAATTTTTTTTTTTAGAAATTATGGTGAAATTTGGTATTATATATGCTGTTGTGTACCAACATTAACACAACATTTCCCCAAAATCATGTTTTATCGGAGATTTATAACTTGGGAGCAGAGAGATATAAGATTACGCTGATATAAATGGTATGGCCAGCAGTGTTCATTGAAGTCTGTGGTCAACCTTTTGACAAGAGACAAGGCTTTCCGAGCTAATGAAAGCTAAGGATTGTAGTTACATAAATCTTCCTAAACTCTATTTAAAGGTTAGAGCTATAAGTGATGCGATACCAAAATAAAATGATAAGAGGCTGTCTAATAGGCGGACATTAATCTGCATGCAAAGAAAGTCTGTGACCGATTAAAGTAGTTAAGTTTTGTGTGTAATGGCAGAATTAATATATTTAGTTTCGTTTTCTTATTAAATTTAGAAAAATATTTTTTTTGTTCGTTAAATATAAGTTTTTGTTTTTTAAAGTAGGCTAACGACCAAGCGACCATCATCACGGCTCATATAAAATAAAACTATAGATATACCTACTAAAACAGTTCAAGAAAAAGAAAAACAGACTTTTTAGAAATTGTTTTCTCAGTAAAATCATGGCGTGTTGCAGCGTGAGGTCGTTTCAGTTGAATCTATAACTGCGAGAGAATGTGTCAGCGAGGACGTGCATCGTCTACGCCAGGCAAAGCTGCGCCTGATCATAGTTCTAGGTGGTGCAACAGGTGTAAATATTTATCATTAAGCTGGACGTTGCAAAGTCCAGCGTAGGGCTTACGCCCAGCTTTTTTACTTCTAGCTGGTGCAACCAGCCCTGAGATCCTGGAATTTTGTGCCGCGCCTGATCTTTTTGCAAAAGAGGTAAGGCTAACCACCATAAGGGCGAGGAACTGATGTGTGGGCTACTCTTAAAGGTGCTCTATGCGATGTTGCAGGATTTTAGCTCAATTAAATTTTTATCTCAAACCGTATGCATAACCCCTCGATCGTCTTGCCGTCTGCCTTCTGAATACACTGGGAAAAACCCGCTCTCGAAAGACAACACAGAGGCTGCAATACCGAAACAAACACTATGGGTACAGGATGTTCATCACAACAAAAACAAACTTTGGCCAACCAATCGGCAAGAAGAAGTGGGGATCTGTGTTGTCTTTTCGAGACAGCAGACAGCAAGACGTTCAAGGGGTGCATACGGGAGAACTGGGACTGTGTATTTTCATATAAAGAACTTTGTGTGTGTATAGGGTGAGCCCTGGATGGCAGAAGTTGGTGGCAATGTAATTATATGATATTTGCTGTGGGGGCACGGGCTTCGATAATCTCACTCCTTTTTGACCATACCACTGTTTGCAACCCTGGATAGTGCTCAAAGGAATTCTGTCTGACCAGCTATATCATCACTTCATGGTGTTCAGCATTGCCTTGAGTCTTCTGCTTTGCCCTACACTGGCAGTGGAACACAATGCCTACAACAAAGAGCTGATGAAGTACTTCATAAAAAAAACAGGAGACCTATATGGAGAACACTTCACTGTACAATGTACATTCAATGTTGCATCTTCCAGAAGAGGCATTGACTTTTGGCAGTCTGGATGCCTGCAGTGGATTTCCTTTCGAGAACTATCTTGGGAAACTGAAACGACTCGTAAGGTCAGGAAAGCAGCCACTTACTCAAGTGGTTAAACGGCTAGTGTAGATGCCAAAATCCCCATTGTCTGTGGAGGCCTCCAAGCCCAAATTCAAAAGGCCAAACAATGCCTTCATACTTGATGAAGGAAAATGCTGTGAGGCTATTGAAGAGAGAGAAGTGTCGGATGATTGCCAGATGCTGCTGTGCAAGCTTTTTGAGAAGACAGAACCACTTTTCAGAGATCCATGTGACTCAAGAATACTTGGATGTTTCAAAGTGCAATCAAGGCATGCTGTTATGAAGCTCATACCAGAAAGGTATGGATGGAAGACGGATTAAGCTAAAATGGACGATTTAAAGGAACAAGGTGGGAGTAATGAAAGACATGTATCTGAAGTTCAACATAAAATGGCTGAAGAAGGCAAATTAGCTTTACCACGTCGCACAGAACATCAAGCTTATCAAACGGAAGAAATAAATAAGAAGGAGAAACGTCTGCTCAGCTTATAAGAACAGTGGAAAATTTAAATTAGGAAAGCCAGAGAAACGTTAAAGGCATCTTTAAAGACATCTCTGAATCTGAGTTAGCTAACATGGCAGATGAGGTTGAAAATGGAATAAAAGAAATACTAAAACTTTATCATGAAATCAGAGAGCATGTTCCACCATCCACTGAACTGAAGTTGATGCTTGTGAGGCTGTCACAAGGCACATTCTGAAAATAGTTTTAGAGCGTTTATCATTGACTGGAGAGTTCAATGAAGAGGATGCAAGGTTCCATCTTCACCAGCTGTTAACCCATGAATATGCTTAGTATATGGAACTGCTTCTCGTTCACATGCCAGTCATAATTCTAAATCGTGTATAGTGGCAAAAAGAGCAGAAGTGGCGGCAGAGCTTGCTGCAAAAGAAGTACAATACAGAACAATGCAAGAGGAAATAAAGCAGAAAGAAAAAATTTGATTAATGGATGAGCAGTATAAAAGAGAGATGGAAATACAGTGTGTCATTTTACAATGCTTACAGGTTGAGAAAGAGATGGAATCTGCCTGAGCTAAACTCGAAGTTTATGAGAGAGAGATCAAACAGGAGAATGTGCCTCAGATCATACAACCAAATGACAGACCGTCTACTTTAAATGATAGTTCACCCCCCCCACTGACCTTTCTGTTCTGGCTCATGCAATTCAAGAAAGCATTACAGCCAACTGACTCCCAATTCCAACTCCTTCAATTTTTAGTGGGGATCCAATTCATTACATTGAATGGAGAGCTTCATTTCAGTCTCTTATTGACAAAAAGAACATTTCCTCATCTGATAAGCTTTATTATTTGAAGAAATTCGTCAGTGGATCAGCTCAAAAATGCCTTGAAGGTACTTTTTACAGAAATGATGAGGAAGCGTATAGAGATGGGTGGAACAAACTCAATCGGCGATATGGTCAGCCTTTTGTGATCCAACGAGCCTTTCGAGACAAGCTGTCAAAATGGCCGAAAATACAAGACAAGGATGCAGAAGGACTTAGAGCTTTTTCAGATTTCCTGAACGCCTGCTCACAAGCAATGCCTTATGTGAAAGGTCTAGAGGTCTTGAATGACTGTGAGGAAAACCAAAAGCTGATGATTAAAGTTCCTGACTGGCTGGCTGCTAGTTGGAATCGCAAAGTCACTGTAGCTCTTATAGATGGTGAAGACTTTCAAAGAATTTTCTGACTTTGTATCGGTAGAAGCAGAGATAGCATGTAATCCAGTCACCTCTCTCCATGCACTCCACTCCTCCTTCTCATTTAAGGGAAGCAAGGGAGTTCAAGGAACCAAGACTAATGTTTTTAGCATTCAAACTGCCTCAAACAACAACAGTTCATCCAGTAATGGTAAAGCAAAACCTTGGTGTATGTGGTGCAAAAGAGATGATCATCAATTGCCCAAATGCTTATACTTCAGAGAGCAGTGTCTAACTGATAAACGGACATATGTAAAGGAAAACAACTTATGTTACGGATGTCTTAAACCAGGTCACAACGCCAAAGAATGCCATCATCGTCAGATCTGTGACACATGTAAGGGAAGACACCATACCTGTCTTCACGACGAGAACTATACGGCAAGTATGGAACAAGAAGGCCATCTATCGTTGATAAAGAAACTATCCAACGCTCCAGAGGAATCCATAGCAGCTACAGCACTTAATGTCACTAGAGGAGATCAGTCATGCATTACCACTATGATTGTTCCTGTGTGGGTGTCAGTGGAAACTAATCCTGATCAAGAACAGCTCATGTATGCACTATTGGACACACAAAGTGACAGCACATTCATTGATAAGGAAACAAGCTATAAGCTTCAAGTTGATACCTTACCTGTCAAACTGAAACTTACCACCATGGCTGGAGAGAACATCATTGTGCAGAGTGAAAGGGTCTCGGGGCTGAGGGTAAGAGGCTACAACTCATGCGTTCACTTCGATCTCCCTCCTGCATATACGAAGGACTGCATTCCAGGAAATCGTGAGCATATACCCACTCATAACACAGCAAGGAGTTGGCCTCATTTGAGAGCTATAGCTGAAAAGGTGCCTCTCCTCCTCTCATGTGAAATTGGACTTTTAATTGGGTACAACTGTCCCAGAGCATTAACTCCCAGACGAGTATTAACAGGCAAGGACAGTGAGCCCCTACGCCATTTGCACTGATCTGGGATGGAGTGTTGTAGGCAGTGCAGTGCCAAGCATGAAAAGAGGAGATGTCGGACTGTGTCACAAGTGCTGATACTGAGGAAAGGGCCATTCGAATGGCACAAGAGGCAGGAGAGATATGCGCAAAAGGGGGTCTTCGTCTTCACAAACTAGAGCACACGTAGAGGCATATTAGCGACTGTTGCCTCCGTCTTCGATCCTCTTGGTTTCTTAGCACCTTATGTTCTTAATGGAAAGAAGATTTTGCAGGAAATGTGTGGTCAAGGTGTTGGCTGGGATGAGCATCTGCCCGATATGCTGAAGCCATGGTGGGAGAGTTGGCAACGTGATTTTTCTAATTTAGAAAGGATATGCATAGCCAGATGTTATGTGCCAATCAATTTTGGAGAAGTCATAGAGAGAGAATTGCATAATTTCTCTGATGCAAGTACCAGCGGGTATGGACAGTGCTCTTACCTGAGACTCAAAAATCAGAAAGGCGAAACTCATTTTTCTTTAGTGAACCACTCCTCACCAATGGCATTATGTGCCTACAGACAAGAATCCAGCAGACGGAGCTTCTCGAGGGAGAACAGTGAGTGAGCTGCTTGAATCTGACTGGTTCTCAGGCCCCGCTTTCCTATGGGAAAGAGAAATAAGCATGTTTGAAAATGTAACGGCGGATCTGAAAATTGGAGATCCAGAGATTAGACAAGCTTAAACATTACAAACTTCTGTGTTACCATCATCAGGACCTCTCAGCATTGCAGACTGTCTGATCAAATTCTCATCATGGTCCAGAGCCATAAAGGCAGTGGCCCGCTTAGTACGCCGAGCTAAGCAAATTAAGTCCAAGAGACTTACCACAGTGATTGAACAGCAAAACGCAGAACAGGTCATTATAAAGGATCTGCAAAAAAAAACACATGGCAAAGAATTTTTAAAAAGGAGCATTTAAAAAAGGAAAATCAATTGACAAAGGGCAACAAACTCAACTTGATGTCTTTATGGACCCTGGAGGTAGACTTCAACATTCAACTCTTTGTGACTCACTTAAACATCCGACTGTCATTCCCAAGGAACATCACGTCACAAAGCTGATTATCGCACACCACCATGAGAAAATTCAGCATCAAGGTAAAGGCCATCTCAGCACTGCCCCCACCTGGCACATTCCCGAGGGAGGATCTGTATGGAGCAAGGAGATGGCGTCAGGTTCAGTATCTGGCGGAGCAATTTTGGAGTCATTGGAAACAAGAATATCTCCACAGTATCATGGTGAGGCAGAATTGGCATTACACAAAAAGAAATTTACAAGTGGGTGATGTTGTGATGGACATGGATGAATCGTCACCTTGTTGCGAGTGGAAACTTGCCAACTGCAAGTTGTTGAAGGAATGCCATATTGTTGAAGGGAAGGATGGACTTGTAAGGAGAGTGAAAATCTCAGTAGGAGACAAGAGACTAACCAAAGATGGTAAACACTTAAGTAAGCTTTCCATATTAGAGCGACCTGTACAGAAGTTAGTTCTGTTGTTGGAGGCTTAAAGACTTCAAAGGGTTTTGATGTAGTTTTAAGTTTATTTTTCAGGTCATTTTCTAATGTGAAAATTATTCACAATACTTCAAAGAAAGCTCTTAATTTTGGTGGGAGTGTAAATGCAAATTCATTTTTGTAAAAGGGATAATGTTATTGGTGGTTCTTTCATAGTTAGTGTTACATTTATTTTATACTTCCATTTGTGTATTTGAATAGATATTTCGTTTTGAAGAACTTTTATTTTGAAATCTATGTGCTACCTTGCATTAGTTTCTACCAGGAAGAAAAGAGAAAAACGAGAGTGTAACGTTATAGGTAGAAGAAATGGTAATTGCTGTTTAACTAAAAACAAGGCTAAAGGTTATTCTGCATGTTTAGCACAAGGTTAGTTCTTATGAATCACTGTGCATTGCGTTACAACTTTTGTTTATTTATTGTGATCGTAATGGCATGTATGTTCTTTTCTATTCTGTTTAGCTCTTACGTTGGTGTTGGCTTTGATTTAATAAAAATCAACAAACCCATCATTCGGGGGAGTATGCTACATCTACTGTTAAATCTCATTTGAGGACATTCAGAGAAACCAAGGAGGATAAAAAGTGAAGGTCATTAAAATCTCTTATTCTAAGCAGTAGGTTATTAAATAGATATAATACACTGAGCTGAATATGTAAATTATCTTTATAAATTATTTATTTATGTTTATTCTTTTATCTCCACAGATGGATAGAAAAAACTTTGCGTTTGTGGAATTTGCTGAAGATAGTGCTGTTGAATTAATTCCAAAAACCAAAGAGTTTTTGTTTTGTTTTCAATAAGTTTTCACATCCGTTCTCATTACTAAATCCGTTTTAGAATAATAAATATATATATTTTTTCTTCAGGGAGTGTTCTGTTACTGGACATTTACAAACTCAAGGAAGCTTGTAAAAAAACTGCAGACAAAGCAAAGTGGAGATGGTGTCTGTTAAAAAAAAGTGTAGCTAAAAACAGGTAATGTAGTAGTTTGCGCATTATTTTAATTTATCTACAGTTTTATGATCTCTACACTCTTAAAAGAAATGGTTCTATTTAGAACCAGAAATGGTTCTATCACCCGCTTCATATATGGAACTCCAAAATGG
>JAUMHI010000037.1:14713415-14724002 GCA_032359435.1 Enteromius unitaeniatus | reverse complement strand
GGATCTCCAGCTCCAAAACAGCAACGGCTCTGAAGCGAAAAGCTGCATGTGCACTGTGCGCGTGCCCTCTTATACTCGCGCAGTGATGTGGTGCACCTGAGCACAATCAGTGCACACGCATATTCATTGGCCTTTAGTAAAAGCTCAAAGCAGACAGGTCTCTCTGGCGAGTTCCCATATGTAACGTTGAAGTGATTCGACTGAAAGGGTAACTCAGGGCTATATATACACGTCTTGGGTATTCTAATGTTTGGTAAAAATAAAGCACTTAACTGTAAGTAAAGACCTTACAGTTCCTACTCGTTTAGTACCTTATGAGGGTCAAGTGTGAAGCTGGGGTGAAGAAAGCTTCCCACATCTACATGATTGTCGTGGTCAACTTCATACATATTATAGGATGGATTCCCGATCTCCACGTTCAAGCCACCATTCGCCATGGGCTGCCGCTGAACCTGCTTACCTCTGTGAAGAGATAAATGTTATTATCTTATACAATATATATATTAATATCTTGTATAGTTTTCACAGGAACATTTAGCACACCAGCTAAACACTGAAGCACTGCTGGCTTACGAGATTTTCTACAGCAGTATCAATATATCAGATGTGCAATGCTCTGATTAGACATCTAATCCAGCTAATTACAGATTTGTTCATGTTTTTACCTTCGACATCTTTTGCAAATAAAGAGTCCCACTGCAACAGCGGCGATAATGCATACAAGAAGAACTAGAGGCACTATTATGGCAATACTTCCTGGAAAAAAAAGAACCAAAAAAAAAAGTTAATGGTCATTTACAGTGATTCAGCTAGACTTTATTTACATAAAATGGAAGTGAAATGAATGGTAACGTACATACATTGTATACATGATTTTCACAGGTCAAAATAAGTACAATTTATCATGATTTTCAAATGTTGAAAGTTTTCACACCTGTGATGCTAACAGATAACACCATTAAAACTCTTCTTTTAAAAAATTACTAATTACTATTTCCGTCACTGAACAAAAAAACAGAAAAGTTATGACTTTTTATCAGAATTTCGATATAAAATTTGTAATTGCAAGTTATAAATTCAGAATTGCGATATAAAGTTTCAATTGCGAGAAAAAAGTATGAATTGTGTGATATAAACTTTTTAATTCTGAGCTTTAATGTCTTTTTATATCAGAATTTTAAATGCAGTTTTTAGAATTGTGAAATATAAACTTAAAATTGTGATTTATAAAGTCAGAATTGCGATATATACTGTAGTTGCAATTGCAAGTTATAAAATCAGAATTGTGATAGTCGCAATTGTGAGATATAAACTCAGAACTGTGACTTTATATTTCACAATTCTGAATTTATAATTCCCAGTTGTGAGTTTACATCACAAAATTCTGACTTCATGTTTGTGACACTTACTCCCGCTGAAGTTTTCTGAGCGGCTGGTCTTGGTTGCAGGTCTTTCGCACTGTGTTCCTGACCAGTTTGCCGAGCACCTGTGAGCAGAGAACCAGAAACAAATATCACAGCTGGTGAAATTTACAATGCATTGACTTCTTCAAATCAGCATTTGATTGAATTTATACAAAATAATGATTTTAATTTACCCCTTATACCTGAATAATTAGGTTTTTCTCTCTGGGTTTGCTTTATTTATTATTATGGTATCATTTGTTATAATAATTTTTGACAGCTAAGTTTTAATGACACACACAGTATAAATCACAGGAGGAGGTGTAAAATCTAGCCCAAGGGATGCATTGCTATTACTTGAGACACATGCAAAGTGTATGTTTGTGTGACAAGGGACTTCCTGGATCCAAACGGCATGCGTTCACAGCAGAACTGCAGGGATGTGAGAGATTATGCGCTTATGAGAGATGGAGGTGTGAATGAAACAGTTTGAAAGCAATGTTCAATCAAACTTCCTGTGGACAAGGAATTCTGTTTCCTGCAGGAAGATGCACTGCTGACTGAAGGAGGAGACAGAAAATCTAGAAGAAACCGATTGTGGTGGGAACATCCTTCTAGATAAAATTCTTCCACTGGATAAAACTAAATGCTTGTAAATTTCTGATAATTTTTTGGTTTAGGGTACCAAATATGATTATTAAGATTTTATAAATAATAAAATATAATATTAAATATTTTAAAGAAATAATTTAGATATCCTACAAATAAAAATATTGTGACATATAAATAATAAATTATAATAAAAATTATACAAATTATAATACATTTTGTAGCGATCATAAATAAATATAAAAATTGTGTGTGTGTGTGTGTATGCTAATAGATTATTTATAACAAATTGTATTTTTATATGATATGGAAATATGTTGTTATTCAATATAATTTAAATTGTTAGGATAATAGATATATAAAGCATTTCAATTAATATGGTCATTTTTCATATCAGGTTTTCAAATTTTAGGTTATATGTTACTTTATAAAACACATTTAATAGGCTTCACAAACAAACAAATAAAGAAACAATAATAAACAACAGTAATAAACGACAGACAAACTAATAAACAAATAAATACAATTCCAGTATTTATTTATTTCTGAGAGGAAAAATGTTTATCTGTGTGCCATATTTGAGAAAAGTGCCCTGTTTAAACATGAGCAATATTTAAAAAAGAAAAGAAAAAAAGAAATGAAAACCAAAACAAACACACACACACACACACACACACACACACACAAACAAAAGAGAAGCAAAATGGAAGGAGAACAAATAAAGGAAATTTTGCAACAAAAGAAGATGGTAAATAATGGATACTAGAAGAGCAAACAAAGACAGGTCGTCCTCAGCATTAGCAGAACTATAACCACTAATACATATTCAAAAATATCAGTTATGATAAACATACAAATGAAGCAAACACTGAGAAACGCACACCTACAGCATGGTGCGGAGAAATGGCGGCGTGTGTCCGGAAAAGCAGCGAGTGCAATGCGAAATGTGAAAGGTGCTCTTGGAAGCTGTGCGAGTTGGCTTGCGATGCTTGTGCGTGTTCATTCCACCAACAGGCCAGACGCATGCTGACCGCGGCGGATGGGATTGTGGGAATGTTCTGGAATGTTTTGGAAACTGAATGAACCAGGAAGACCTACTTGCAGCGAGGTTTGTTATAGCCGTTGAGGGAACAAACGCCCTGGTTCTGACAGTAGTGATCGCACGGGTTAGCTCTCTCGTCACACCTTGGGCTTTTAAACTCGGACGGGCAACTGAGGAGAACGCAACGACACCAGAGGAGAGACGTGAGGACAAAACAGAAACAAGACCCGAAATACACTCAAACTATATACTCAAACACCTGTATTGGCCTTCTGTATAATTATGAATATTGTTCAGCCATTTTAAGAAACATTAGGAATTTGTGAAACCTTCACATATGAAATTCTATGCTGCATAAAGCAAATAAATCCTGCTTTTTGGACTGTTAAAATATTTTGCTTTGTGACAGTATTTCACAATTACTGCAATACAAAATTTTTTAATAAATTAAATAATCTCATTATCATTACCGTAACGCAAAATAAATCTCATCATTAAATATCAAACTGTATGCATGACCATAATGCAAAAGTAATAAATTTCATTAGCACTACAAATAAACAAACAAACAAACAAGTCTATTTTTCATACATTAATGCAAAATCTCATCCTCATTACAAAAAAATAAACAAATACTCTTTAAAAACGTAATGCAAAAATAAATAAACACATTCTCATAATAATAATGCAAAACAATAAAAATATTATCTTGTTCTCATTACCAAATAAATTAAACAAATAAATAGCCTACATTTCATTACCCCACTGAAATTTTTTTTTTGTCTTGTAATGCAAAAACAAATAATAAAATAATATGCATACATAATTGACTACATAATTTGTAGTACACTGCAAAATAATTAAAATAAATAAATAACTAAAATAAAAGTAAACAACATAAATTCATAACGTAGAAATTTAATGTCAAATAAATAAAAATAAATAATAATAATAATAATTATTATTATTATTATTACTACTACATTACACAACCAATCAATCTCATGAGTGCAAGGCAAAATCAATAAAAAATAAATTATAGCTCATTATATTCTTGTAAAAATAAACAAAATGAAAAGATAAGATAAAATCGTTCTCATTACCATAACGCACAATAAATGACAACAAATAAATAAATCACAATAAGTCAGTAAAAACCTAAAATAAATAGTATGAATCCCATAACTGTAATGCATTTAATGTAAATTAAAAGATTCACTGCTAACAACAATGGGAGTAACAAACAAACAAATAAAAACCTTAGTCAAATTGATTCATTGCAGTAATGAGAATTTGGGGAGAAAGTCACATTGCAAAAAATCCACATATCAATTATCAGCTTGTCATACTGCTTTATAAAACAACCCAGCTATCCTTCAGATATGAACTCAAAGCTCAAAGCGTATCGTCTAGGAATATGATCAAAATGAAAGTCTACTTTTCAAGTTTTCTGTAATCCACAAACTTACTGGACACACATTCGACATTCGAAATTAACACAAAACTCTATCAGTATCTCCAGCCGCCTTCATCTACCAAAATCCACTATAGCAAGCTTTAATGAAACACTGCTGGATAAGATAATGAAAAAGAGGACCGACAAACAAAAGACCAAAAAAAAAAGAGAGAGTCTTTGATGGGGTGATTTGAAATCAAGCAGGTCTATATAAGTAGGACACACTCATTTTTCCAGGTAATCTCTGCATGTCTAGCCACCGTCATTACCGACCCTTCACCTTCAGCGACCAAAGAAAAACACAAGATTGAATCATCTGAATGCAAATTGATTCGGCCCTGAAGGGCACAATGGCTTTATCAGAGCATCAATGGCGACGAGAAATGGGAAAGAGAAGTGGAAACGAAGAGCAGGTGTCATGGTTAAAGTCAACAAAGGATTTTTGTCCATCTTCAGGGAGATTTTCATCAAGAACATGCAAAGAAAGAGACTTTGAGAGACTTTTTTGACATTTTGAGGGTGATTCATACTTTTATGAATGTTTATTCTTCCTTGAGGGCTGATGTTTGGCATCCCATTCATTTTCACCCGTTTGATCCATTCAGGATGATTTACTTCAGGGAAAATAGTAATTTGCACTTTTATTTTGTCCTCTGAATGCTTTTTGATGGAGCACCATCTTCTGTTCCTCCAGATAAAATGTCTTTGGCAAACAAGAAAAACGGAGAGAAAAAAAAAAAAAAAAAAAAAATGTATATATATATATATATATATATATCAAATATCTCAAATCATTTGTAAGAGTATGTTCACTGCCGCATTCAGTAGCTTTACAATGGCCCAAAAGCTTTGTGGCTTTCTTATACCACCCATCTATCAATATCTTCACTTATGGATATATTTATTTTTCTTACATTCAAGGTATAAAGAATTCTGTCCTTTTATGCAAAAAGGATTTGAATAAGCTGCCAGTATTAGCGTAAAAATGGTTTCACTCTCCATTCATTTCATTGTGATCGGTTTCTCCCGCTTGCTTAAAAGCGATCATTATATTCGCAATTCCATTTGATGACACTAAGAACTATGTACTTAGCATTCCTCTTATAATGTCAAGGTTTTGTGCAGAATAAATGTTGTAATTTAGACCTTTGTGACCATTTTCTTTAAAAAGAAACAGGGTGCTTTGCTACTGTACCTTTAGGACTAAATGTAAATGAGAGTAATTTTTTCTTGCGCCAAAATGTTTTAGTTTAGTTCTTTTAGACAACTTTTGAATCTGTTACAGAATTTTTACATGAAATGGGCTGTTTTGCTACTGTAACCTTAAGACTACATGTAAATAAGCTCTACTTTGATTGGCTGGCCTTGATGTAGAAAAGTCCGATTCAAGATTTGTTTAGATCTTGTTAATCAGAGAGGTCAATTTTGTCAATGAATCAGTTGATTCAGTTCACAAATCCATCTAAACGATTCATTCACAAATCTAAGTCACTCACATTAGTCACACAAAACTATTGTATGGTTTCAAACGGCTTTTAATACTGTCAAAAAAGCCGTGTTGACCATTTTTACGACAGTTGTGCGGCACGTCTTTATTCTTAATTAAAGCTACAAAGCTTCACTTTCTGTTCATTGTCATTCTGGAAAATATTCATTTTATTTCTATTTTAAGTGTTCTGCAGAAAAAGGGGAGGTCTAATGGTATGCAATAAGATTTGGATTGTACTGTCCCTTTAAGGCATTTTCACACTTTTAAAGTATTTTTCTCTCTACACATTTTTTTTTATTGAAAATAAGTTGTATGAACTACTTTTGAAAGTTTTTTAGGGCATCTGCATCCATGTTCATTGTAATTTCCTGGAAAATAATATCTTTTCTCTATAAGACCCCCCCACACACTCCTAAGTTCTGCAGAAGGAAGTATGTCATAAAGAATTGCAATGAGATTTAAAATGAGAATTAAATTTTATGGCTGCACTGTCCCTTCAAGGGATTTTTTAGTATAAATAATTTATTTCCTTCACTTTTTTTCTGAATTTGGAGACACAAGAAATAACATACTCTTCCAAATAACTAGGTCCAAAAAAGTTAGTTTATGAGATTATATGTAAATGAGCTTTGTTGTGATTGGCTAGCCATTCATGTCAATCGGAGAGGCCAATTTTATCAATGAATCAGTTGATTTCGGTTCACAAACCCATCTGAACGATTTATTCACAGGTCTGAGTGACTCACATTAGTCACACAAAACTATTGTATGGTTTCAAACGGCTTGGAATACTGTCAAAAACATTGAGTGGACCATTTTTACGACTGTTGTCTGTATTCTTAATTAAACCTACAAAGCTTCACTTCCTGTTCAAAGTAATTCCCTGCAAAATATTCATTTCAGCAGAAAAAGGGAAGCTGTAAAGGTGTGCAATAAGATTTGGATGGATTGTACTGTCCCTTTAAGGCATTTTTTTCCACTTTTTCTCTACACATTTTCAAATACTGAAAATAAGTTGTATAAAGCAGTTTTAGAAAGTTTTTTAGGGCATCTGCATCCGTGTTCATTGCATTTTCCTGGAAAATAATATATTTTCTCCTTTAGATTATTTTCCATAAGTTCTGCAGAAGGAAGGATGTCATAAAGGATTGCAATGAGATTAGGATAAAATGAGAAATACATTTTATGGCTGTACTGTTCCATTTTTCAGTATGAATTATTTATTTTCTTTACTTTTATTTATTTTCTCTCTCCGGAATTTGGTTACACAATAAATAACATACTTTTGTGCAAAAAACTAGGTAAAACATTTTAGTTAATTAAGTTAATATAGTTACCGAGACTATTTTCCAACGTTTTATAGAATTGTACGTGCTGTTGCTACAGTACCTTTAATGCTGTATGCAAATGAGCTCTGTTGTGATTGGCTACTCATTCATGAACTCACCTTGGTGTGTTCTTGAGAAACGTAGAAAAGTCTTATTTAAGATCTTGTTACTCAAAGTTGCCGAATCTAGTCAATGATTCAATCGATTCGGTTCGCAAAACCATCTAAATGATTCGTTCACAAATCTGAGTGACTCACAGCGATTAATGGCTTACATTACTCACACGAAACTATGACATCTTAGAATGACATCTTACAATTAAGTTTTATGAACAATGTTTTACGACATCTGTATTTTTAATTGAAGGTACAAAGCATCACTTCCTGTTCATTTCAATTTCCAGGAAAATCATAATTTATTAAGAATATATTTTTTTTGCGTGTGTTCTACAGAAGAAAGGAAGGAATAAAGGCTTGCAATGAGATTTGGATGAAATTATATTTTAATTTTATGTGTGTACTGTCCCTTTAAGGGATTTTTAAAACTAGATAGCAATTCTGTTTTTTTTTTTGTTTTTGTTTTATCCTTCACTTCTGTAGTCCTTTTTTTATAGAAGTTTGGTGATAATAAATTTATACTATTTTCCAACCTCTTCTACACAAAATAGGCTGTTTTGCTACTGTACCTTTAAAAGTATATGTGAGCATTATGATTGGCCAACTGTTTATTAGCTCGTCTTGGCACGTTTGTGAGAAAAGCAGCAAAGACTGATTCATGAATATGAATCTCTTAGATCCCATCAACAAGAAAGGCGAACAAATCAGTTGATTCAGTTCCCAAACCCATCTGAATGATTCATTTATAAACATGGATGACTCACTGATCTTTACAGAGCATTGAATGACTTAAATTTCTCACACAAAAGTATTGTGTGGCTTTAGATATCTTAGAAAGCAGTGAATACACTCTATGAACCATTTTTACAATACTTTTCATCGCGCATCTGCATCCTTTAATGAAGCTTTAAAGCTTTACTTCCTGTTCATTTAAATTTCCCGGAAAATGGTGACTTAATTTCTTCTATAGACTTCTTGATATTTTGTGTGTTCTGAAGAAGAAAATAAGTTATACAAGTTTTTAAAAAATGAGATTTGGATGAAATTATATTTACATTTTTGGTGCACTGTCCCTTTAAGGCCTTTTTAGTACGAATTGACTGAAAAAAATAAAAACACTTTTGTATCGCTCAAGAACTATGCCTTTAAGAGCATGAATGAATTAGAAAGCAGGACTGCTTCTGTTTCTTCAGTTGTACCGTTTTCTTTTCAGTGTTTTAGCGTTTTGTTTTTGTCTCTCATCGTTTTCTCTGCCATTCTCTATCATACAAATATAGAGGTCGATATAAAGTGGCAGATTATGGACCCCTGCTATGATAATTCACTCTTCTGCTATAATACTCCCTCTCTCCTGTTCACCTTTACAAAACATTCATCCTCCCAAGTCAGACGAGCAGAAAAAAAAATCCTATTAAAGTGGTTGCCGGAGGGAGCAATTTAAAACGAATGAATCTAAATAACGGCAGGCAATTTGTTGCCGTAGAAAACTATTAAGAAATTACTCACTGACAGAACGGCAGGCCCGTCTCCGAGTCGAGGTGACAGGTTCCTCCGTTATAACAGTATCCGTCACACAACTGACAGCTGGCTGCGATTCTGCCGTTCGTACAGCTGCGAACACACACGCCAAAAACAGCGATGAAATGCCATGTAAATTTCGTCATTTCAACTTACTGAGTTATTAAATCATCAAGATACATGAATTGTTATATATGTGTTGTATGTGAATTGTGAGTATTTACAAACACACACACACAAATGAAAAGTATACTGTATACATATTAAACACACACACAAATAAAGAAATAATATCCATCCATCCACCATCCATAAATATATAGAATATTATAAATTATAATTTATTATTAATATATATAACATTTTTATTTTGATTGTAAATTCACTAATATATGATATGTGTATAATATAAAATGTTACACATGATATTTGTACACTAAAATATTTGTTTGCATTTTCAAATAAATAACACGTAAACAAGTTTTTGTATTCACACACACACACATATATATATTTTTTTTTTTATGAACATTATAAATAGACACAGTACACACTCATATATTATCTAAACAAAAATGATTCTTTTAGATGCAATTAATTATGATAAATAGTTTGACCGCACTAATTTTTATACTTCTTTTATATTTCCATTTAGATATATTGTCTAATGTTACATAAAGAGTTAGTGCTGATCTGCTAACGTCACTGTACTGAATACACACTTGCAGGCGACGTCTCCCGTCTCTTCGTCTACGATACATGGGGCCCCTCGGCAGCGTAGACACCGGTCCGTCTCACATTTCGGCCCCTCGTAGCGAGTGGGACACACACACTCCACGTGTCCTGAGCCGGACAGTGTGCAGCCTTTGGAGTTCACACAATAATGGTGACAAATATCTGCCATCAGACAGAAAGAAAGATTATTATTATGACTGATCTGAAGTACTGTTTGCAAACTTCCTGTCATAACTTATCTCTTCTTCACAGCAACTAAATAGTTTTGACTTCAAGTATTTTAGGCGTGGAAACAGTTTGACTGTTTAAAGTTTGAGCTAACAGTGACTGGTGAACAGGCCTGTGATGTGTAAATAGTGCACTAGATATCAGAACTGAGTTAATGAATGCCAAAAAGTTTGTTCATGAAACAGACTGGTACTCACGGTGTACACAGCGTTCTCCGGTGTATTCTGCCAGACAGTGGCACACGGGTTGGTTCCCCAGGGTCATGTCACACGTGCCTCCGTTCAGACAGTAACCGTCACAAACACGTTTCTCACACAGAGGACCGGTGAAACCCAGAGCACAGCGACACGTGGGCTTTCCTGCAGTAAATACACATTATTTTACTGACTTTAAGCGTATTAAATTACATTGCATTAAATGAAAATTAAATTAAAGGGGAAAAAAATGAAATATTAATTAATTAATTAATTAATTAAATCAAAATATGACAAGTCCCTTGAAAGCTGTGTTATTAATGTTAAGTATAATTATTAAAAATAATTTTAATAAATTCAGATTATTAAAATATTAGGTGGAAATTTTCTGGTGGAGAAAAACTGAAAAAAAAAAAAAAAAAATATATATATATATAAATATATATATATATACACAAAAAATAAAATA
>JAUMHI010000037.1:14691021-14702684 GCA_032359435.1 Enteromius unitaeniatus | reverse complement strand
CTGAGTCGAGTGATTCACAAAGTGATTCACAAAGTGATTCAGTGACTCGACTCGCTGGCGCTGACGTCATCTGCGGCGAGGAAAACGTTCAATTCCTAACTTAAAAAACAATAATATTTGCTGAGCTACTAGCCCCCTTTCTTCCTTTGGTTTTTTATGAAAGTTGATCCAAATCCAATCCAATCCAAGTTAATTATTACCCTATTCCTAAACCTAAAAAAGATTCGACCCTTATTGATAATTGGCGACGAATTCTTCTTTTAAATAATGATTATAAACTAATTGCCTCTATATTTGCTAAAAGGATGAAAAATGTATTCGATGATATCATAGACGAAACTCAATCGGGTTTGATCAAAAACAGCCACGTTATCGAATAATATAAGGTTGGTTTTAGATATATTAGTTTCTTCAAACACAATGTTTTGTTTTCTTCTTGAAAGGTTTTTGGGTTTGTTAGTAAGTGTGAACTAATGGCTGTTAAAGATAGCGATTTAACAAGTATCTGTCATTTTCCTGTTAAAGATGGTGTTCATACTGAGGTGTTCTTCTTGTTGAAGACCAGCTGAAAAGATGCCCTTTGAATTTGAACACCATAACTGATAAAACTAAAAAGAAATTCAACTTTTGACTTAAAAAAGAGATCTCTCTCTTAAAGGAAGAGTTCTCCTCACGAAGGCTGAAGGTACAGCCCGATTAACATATGCCTCCTTATTTTTAGATCTCAATAACCCCACTAGTGAAAATATTGATAAAATGCTATTTGACTTCCTATGGAAAAATTGAACACACTATGTTAAAAAGACTGTAGTAATGAATACTTATGAGAATTTTTTAGATTTCACTACTATGAACCATACATTTAAGATGAATTGGATTAAGCATTACTTGGAAAAACCCTACTTCTATTTTATTCCTAATTTCATTTTTTCAAATATTGGTGGTCTTAATATAGTTTTAGTGTGTAATTATAATAATAACAACAGTAAGATTCTTTACAAACACACATCTCTTTTCCTGAAGAACTGGTTTGACCACGATATTAAGTTGGTTAGTCAGTTATATATAATAAAGAAGGAACGAAGTACCAGATTTTGCAATTGTTTTTGGTTCAATCCCTTCAGCTACTCGTATGATATTTAGAGGTATTGGAAAAGACTATTAACTAAGACTCCCTTACCAGTGTCCCGACGGCTGAAACCCAAAGATTTCTTCCTCTTTCTGTTAATTGTCATCTTGAACACACAGGTGAGGTCCCGGTGTCCCGCTGCGGGGATGAACTGATGTAAAGATGGCGTTTATTAAAGAGGAGAGTGAAGACGTGAGGATTGAACAAGCATTCGGAGTCAAATATGAAGAAAACGAGGAACAAATAGGTTGGTTTTCATTCTCAAAGCTCAACTTTCATGTCCGTTTTTATTCAGACAACACCTAAATTATGTACAAAAAGCACGTTTACAATACAAATAACTTGACTTATCTTTTTTTTCTAATTAAAACCAAAGCGCTGTTCCTTTAAGTGAAGCTGCACACTGTGCACAAACTTATAACAGTGGACACGAGCGCTGGTCATAACACATTCCCAATTGAGGTGATTTTGGGGCTCTTGAGATGTTTGGACATGCTCTGATTGAAATGATTTGTATTTTATTTAAAACGCAGTATAATTCAAATATACATAATGAAGGTCAAAGACACAATATTGAGCACACTGACCAGACTTTGAGTCAATCCTGAAAACAGATTCTGTTCAACAAGTGAAACCTCTACATAATACCTGATATTTAAGTGTTTGCTGCTGCTTTCCAAGAAATATAAAAGCTTGTTTTGCCAGAGTTTTATCAGTGTAGTTAAACACCCGGGAACATCTAATAACTCCTCATGACTGGGATGAGCTGAAAAAGTTCTCTCTACAATGATGATTTCTAAACAATCATTGAAAGTAATTGTGAGCGGGTCCGTGGCTCCTCAACATCTTGTGAGCCACTTGTAGACAAGTTAAGGTCCTGCGATTATGAATTATGCAACAATGGCGTTCGAAATTGTAAGGGTAATTACATGACCGTCTTGCTCTAGTTCGATAATGCCATTGCGTTTAGTTATATAGCTGGATGTTCAGGGTAGAATTTTGCAAGTGTGACACCGGTGATAATCCTTGTTTAATACCAAAGTTCTCTTGTGCTTTTTGACATTTTGGACACCTCTTTTTAATGCTAATTGGAGTCCCAGTTGGTTTCGTTGTTATTGGGGTAGGGGGGTCCTCAATGATTTGAGACTCAAAGACTGTAGAACCTCTCCAGCAACAAGAGTTGTTGTCAGCTTCTATATATTTTGAATTAGTCTAGTATTAAGGTTTTTAAAACTGTATGATTTACCTCGTTGGGAGATGTGTTTTTCCCTAAGTGTAAGTGTGATTTGTCCAGGTTTGTCCAACCGTCTCACAAACTTTGGATACCTGAAAGAAGGTAAAATGAATGCGCATTTATTACTATTAGGATTGAAATGACCAGTTATGTGTGCAGAGCAGTCAGCTTTTTCCTAACATTAAGAGGAAGTCCTGCAGGCAAAAACACTTGAGACTGAGCTTCTGGGCTTTTTCGTAAAGTTTTCAAAATTCCTTCAGTAAAAACATTTGCTTTTACTACATCAACAAAACTTACAGATTTCAAATCTGCACGGTTTGTAAAAAAACAAGTTGCCCATTGTCCTGGACCTAATGACTTGAGTTCCTCGATGGATTTTTGATTGACGTCTTTTGGTGTTCTTTGAGGAAACTGAAGCTCCATAACCTCAAGCAAAGCATCACGATCATATTGTACATAATACTCAACTGCTGAGACCTATAACACAGGAAAAAAGAAAAATGATAAGCCCACTGGCTTGATAGAATAGTTTTACATTATAAAAAGTGTGTTGAACAAACTTTAAAACTTGAAAATAACAGACTATAATATGTCAAATTGGTTAACAACGCTTGGTCTTTTTGATATGTTTGAGAGTTTAACTGCGGTCTGATTTGATGCTGTATTGGTCCATGGATGATGTTTCTCCGGTGCAAAAACTACAGCTTCATGGTACTCGTTCCGATCAGTTTGCAGAATCCCTTTAAACTATTTGGTGTTGTTTCTTGAGAGTTTAGAGCCATACGTGCAGTTTTGTGATTCAGTCACTTGTTTGACTAAACCTTGTTTCATTTTTAGAGTTTGCAAGCGCAGCAATTTATACTACAGGGTGGGCCATTTATATGCATACACCATGGTCACCACCCATCTTCAAAAGAGCCCCCCCCCCACACACATATACTAATGTGCCACAAACAGGAAGTTAATAATATCACCAACCATTCCCATTTTATTAAGGTGTATCCATATAAATGGCCCACCCTGTATGTAGAATTGCATAGCCAGTAGTAGTAAATTAACAATCAACAGACAATTCAATTAAGCAATGTTCATCAAATCAAGGATGTAATTATAATACAATTTAGAATATAGGTTTAGTGAAGGTAATGTTTGAATAATGGAGCTGATATATTGCTGTTTTTGAGAAAACTACAGCTGATGTTGTTAATTGTCTGAGTGATGAAGTTAAGTTCTGTTTTTAGTAAGATGATTTTGAACAACTGATTTGGACATTTGGAAACCATAGTGGATGTTCCAGAGTGCATTTATTCAATCAATGCAATGCACCGCAATTGTAAGACCGATGTACACTCAACATCTAGAGATAATGCCGTTTAAATTCCACCAGTAGATGGCGCCCGCAGCTGAATCATCCATCCGTTCTTTTTCCAACGCGCTAGTCAACGGCGTCACGCAGCGTACAATACAGGTACAAGTTTGTTGTATATTGATTATTAAATTGTTTAATTAGGGTTCATGCATAATTTCCGTGACAGAGTTCAAGATAAATCCCTTAATCATAACCAGATTATTACACAGCAAGCAAAACGAGCCGCTCCGTGGGTCAGCTGACACCATGCACCTTGAGGTAAATTCAGCTGTTATTCCTTTCGGCGGTCATCGTAAAACATGTAGATGCCGTTAATGAAACTTCATAATGTTTCACTTGATTGATCATTTATTCAAGAGTTATAGTTAGACGAAAAAGTCTAACTAGGGAAATGTGTATAACAGCTAACACAAACAGGCTAATAAGAGCAAGACGTACTCATGTAAATGATATCTTCCTGAAGCAAGCCGCGCATCAAATCTTTATTGTCTGAGGTACTGCAAAAAGTTTGGAAAAAGTACCAAAAGTTGTTGTGTACTACCCTTGATATTTCACTTTCCTTCATCACAGGAGTGCGCAAATTTGACCCTTGGTCCGTCATCATATGGAATCAATGGGGCAAGCTCTTACTGTGACAGCCCGGTTGAAGAAAAATAAGGATTCAACTTGTGCGCTGATGTTGTACTGTCTTTGTTGGGGTTTATTGTCCTTGACTGCACAACAAATAATGACAGATAGATATTGGAATCTGCAATGAATTTATGTAACTGAATTCATGTAACTTTTATTGGTTTGTTCTTGCCTTAGACCTGATGGGACTGAAAGCAGAGAATGAAGAACCGAATGAAATCAAAGAGGAAGATGAGTACACGAAAACTGAACCAGAATCTTTCAGTTGTTCACAGATTGAAGTAACTTCCCAGCAGGAAAGGGGAAATATAAGTTCTTTCGTCTGCCAAGAGTGTGGAAAGAGTTTGAATTCTAGAGGAAGCATTAACAGACACATGAGGATACACACCGGAGAGAAGCCTTACACATGTGCTCAGTGTGGAAAGGGTTTTCATCAACACGGAAGCCTTAAGAGCCACATGGTCATTCATACAGGAGACCGGCCTTTCAGCTGCCAGCAGTGCGGAAAAGAATTCAAACGCAAAGTGAACCTGGAAGACCACATGCTTGTACACACCAAACACTGCCCTTTCAGCTGCCCGCAGTGCGGGAAGAGTTTCAGCCGGAAAAAAAACCTGGATTCCCATAAGAAAGTGCACACTGTAGAGAAACCCTACGAGTGCCCCCAGTGCGGACAGACTTTCAGCAAAAGAGGACAATACGAATACCACATAAAAAACCACACTAGAGAGAAACCCTACAAGTGCCCCCAGTGTGGAAACTGTTTCATCCAAAAAGGACATTTTCTAGACCACATCCGAATTCACACCGGAGAGAAGCCTTACACCTGCCAGCAGTGTGGAAGTAGCTTCCGCCAAAAAGGTTGTCTTAACAGACACGCGAGGACACACGTTAGAGAGAAGTTGCTTGTTTGCGGTCCTTAGAGTGTCTGTATTATCGGTGTGGAAGAAGTCTGAGGAACCATGTAATGACTCCCACTGGAGAGAAGCCTTTTACATGTGCCATAACTGTAGAAACGGTCCTTGAGGTTAATATGGAGCCCCGGACGCCACCTGCAGGAAAGAAGGGGAAAAAAAACAATCCATGGCGACAGGTTTGCAATCCATCCCCTTAGTTTATAAACCATACTCAGAAGCTCTTGTTTCCTCGGTTAAACGAATCGTGTCCGTGGATCAATAACCATCGCTTTCCAATCTGTGCTCCCAGATTTTGTAAACCGTACCTTTTGGTTTTTGAATCCGTGTTCATGATCTGTGTGCATGCTTTCAATATTCCCGCAGGTTTGTACACTTACAGTCTTAATTATTATTTAGCGCATTATTACTATTGTAATTATTACATTTAGGTTACATATGCATTAAGAGGCTTTTATAAAAAAAAAATACTTAAAAAAAAGAAACGATTAGTCCAAAGTCAGTCAGTTATTATACAATAATAATTATAAAGTGCTACGTTTTCCACGGATAAACAAGATTTTGACGCAAATCTTACTTATATAGTTGTAGGATATTCTTCCTTGTAGGCTTACCTGCTGCAGTTGATCGAGAATTACTTTGATTGTAAGTCTAGTCCACATAATGATATGTGATAAAACAATATACAATATGCTGTTCTAAATGAACCTGTGAGTAGGGTTTACAAACCAGAACAAGTTTCTTGAGTGATTTTTATAAACTAAGTGGACGAATGGATTGTTCACTCTTATAAGCGACTTCACAAAAGTCCTGATCGTCTTTATGCTAATGTTTTAGAATTTATTTGGCTTAAACACATAAGTGGATTATTCAGCGAACAGGGGTGGGGTTTTTTTCCATGTGAATATTTAAATATGTGCTGGTGATTTTCTTTTAACTAAATAAAAGTGGTCAGAGAAAGCATTGGAGTGTTGGAGTGGAAATCTATGTGAGTTGTGGCAGGAGAAGAGCCAGATTAAAGTGAGACAGCGATTCCAAAAGCACTGATGGGAGTGAAAAGTTCTATGATATGCTAACAGTGCTCAAATTAAAGAACACACCAGAAAAAAAAGTGATCCGTATGAAATCTATATGGAATACAGTTTGTCCCAAATTTGCAGGTGTATTCCATATGACCACCAGACCGTACGGATAACAAATTCTCGCTTGTGCTTTCATTTTGCCAAATCAGCTTGGGTGAAATCACGTGGTTAACATCCAGCAAGACAAGAACACACTGAGTTTAGACGTCTTTCACTATTGTAAGTTAATTGTAATAAAAAAAGCAAATTAAAATATATATATATTAATGTTTGGTGATCTCAGAAACTCCATTTCCCATCTTTTAGACGGAGTGTGTGTGTGAATGTGTTGCGTTAATCCTAGGTAGTAGTGTTTGTAAAGTAGATTAGTTTTCAACAAATACATTTTGTTTCATTTAATAAGACCTAACTGTCTTGTGTATTGTGTTTGGAAAGTCAACACTGCCAATAGATCCTAAGCTACCCTGCTTTGACAGATAGAAACCCTATAGTTCTTTAGTTTGTTGGCCACAGATTAAAGTAACTGTGTAAATATACCTCTGATTAAAATGCTGGTCAGATTAATCAAACTGAGTGTATTTCAGGTTTCAAACTTACAATAAACTGCAGTTGAGCTCATTTGCATAGACTAACCCTAGAGCTAATTTGAAGGAAATGTTTAAATGTAAGGTTATTCCCCAAAATTGATTAATTTGTTAATTAATTTCCCTTTAATAACTTAAAACGGCTCACTCAGGGCGTGGCCTCTGTCTGTGTGACGTCACACCTACATGCATTTGAGAACGGCTTGATTTCAGAAGGGGCCGCTTATTCTTCTTTTAATTTAATTAAATACTGGTGGATCTTTATCATTGTAGGGTGGTTGTGTACACACACTCCCAACACACATTTCAGTCCAAACAGCTTGAAAAAGGGCATGTACCGCCGTATGACCCCTTTAAGATTATTGAGTTAAATTTAAAAGTTTTTCAAAATGCCTATATTGTTTGGTACATAATAATAAATAATTATTCCATAGCAGTTTCAGTTTTGGCCAAAAATGTCTAAAAATCTATAAGACCCCACTGTGAATAAATAAATAAGTCTAAACCCTACAGTTCAGAAATGTTCATTTTTGGGCAGAGGCCAGTTTGAAAATATGTTTTAAAAAAACTAAAACAAAACAATAAATGTTTTTATTATAACATCATTTACAAGTTGTGTTTATGCTTATTTGCAAATTGGGGGGTATTGAATTTTTGTCATCTGCTAAAGGGGGGCCAGGCTGGAAAAAAATTTGGTAACCACTGTATTAGAGGAAACATTTCCCTTCCTTTCTATTTTACTTAAGTGAAAGTTTTTTT
Source organism: Enteromius unitaeniatus (assembly GCA_032359435.1). Lineage (NCBI taxonomy): Eukaryota > Metazoa > Chordata > Actinopteri > Cypriniformes > Cyprinidae > Enteromius > Enteromius unitaeniatus. The sequence goes on along the minus strand of JAUMHI010000037.1, from coordinate 14,694,983 downwards.
GAAATAAAAGATTAAAGCGGTTAATAGTGCAGATTTGTTTTCACAGGCTTCTTTGTTCACATCTACAAAAGGGTACCAATAATTTTGATGCATAAAGACTGGAAACACAACGTTAATCTGAAGTAAAAACTTGCCTCCTGGTAGGTTTAATTTAAACCCAAATTTATTCCTAAATTTAGTAAGTCTTTCTCCAGGAAATCAGCCTATTCAAATCTTCTATCTTCCTGGGATTCAGCCTATTCAAATCTGCGTAACATTTCCACTAATGAAGAGTTCAGTTTTGAATAACAGGATGCCATTCATCTGAAGTTCAACTGCCTCCTGGTAGGTTTAATGTAAATTCAAATTTATTCCTAAATTTAGTAAGTCTTTCTCCAGGAAATCAGCCTATTCAAATCTTCTGTGTAGGAATGAAAACCCCTTGTTTCAGAGAAATGTAATGCAGGGATTCAATAGTAAATATTTTTTTATAATACTATACGCTTTTGAATGCTGGAAATAATGTGGACGTTCTCTGTGCTTAAGAATTCCATAAATAGTGTGCAAAGTAGTTTTTGTCTTTTATTTGCTTGTGTCAATACATTGTGTGCGTACAGAAACATACCTATAGTTCAGTTCATTCGGTCCAAACCAAAGTCTTTTTCAGCTGTTTTGGATCCTTTTCATGACACCCTTTTTGCTCTGGTCCTGACCAGCTGAATTGAACCAAAAATGCAGTCACGTGACAATGTCTACTACACTTATTGGCCAGATGTGTTTTTGAACTGCTTTTTCATGAGTCAGAAGGAGCATGTTGGGAAAGTCCAAAGTTTCTTTGTGCGGGAAAGTAGGTGACAATACTTATTCACTGGCTCATTGGCATGTGATTGTCACCCACCATAGGCTTAGACTGGGACCACCCTTGCGCATGTGCAGATGGTGCATAGTTTTTGGTTTATAACTGGTCAAGGGTTCACTGTCATTCATTACTAACCCTCGTGTCGGTCCAAACCCATAAGACCTTCGTTCATCCTCAAAACACAAAATAAGATATTTTTTAATGATATCAGAGAGCTACCTGACCCTCCATAAAATGTATGTGGAAGTATTTCTATTCCAATATTAAACTTAACAAGTTTTGGATACACATTTCACCCTCTGAGTGTGTGTTTCATTCTGGTGTGACGTAGTGTTTTTTCATTCTCTCTCCCTCAGCACTCCCACACAGTTCCGTTAAACACTTTCCCTGAGTTGTTTCCTCAATAATGACAAGACTGCGCTGTTCTTCAGATCATTATTATTTAAAGTAATAAATGACGTGAATGAATAATCATCCCATCCAAGCTTCAGACTCGAACACACAACCTCTAAAGTAAGAACAACTTGCTTTCATTCTCTAACCAGAAAAAGATTTTTGACATGATCATGTTGTCTTAATTCTTGTGATTGGAGCATTTTATGTTCTTGTTGCGTTTTAAGATTTTTGAAGTTGGAGTTTTAATTATCACTGCACCAGATGAATCTGTGAATATTTGAGTTTATCTGTATTTTTCTTCCTCAGAAATGGACCAAACTCTGCTTTGCATTCTTCTTCTGATGAGTGAGTGTGTTTGTGTTTTAATTTCATTGGGTTTGATTCTGTTATAAAGAGCTCTAAATCCGACCTTCTCTTTCTCAGCTCTCTGCTCCGTATCTGAATGTGTTCAGCGTCAGTATCACTTTATAAATGAGAGGAAGAACTGGACTGAAGCTCAGAGATACTGCAGAGAGAGATACACAGATCTGGCCACCGTTGATGACATGAATGACATGAACGAGCTGAAGAACAGTGTTAGTGGTGGAAGTGTTGGGTATGTCTGGATGGGGCTGCAGAAGACGGGTCAGGATAAATGGCAGTGGTCTTCAGGAGAACCTGCGCTCTATCTGAACTGGGCACCTGGAATATCAGATGGAGAAGGACAAGACTGTGTTATAATGACAAATGGACAATGGCATAATTTGCTATGCAGTTCTTCCCAAGGTTTTATCTGCAACAACAGTAAGTTCATTTTTTATACCAAATTATAATGGAATAAAGAGTATGACTACTTAGCTTGATCACATCACAAATTAGAAGAGACTGGATAATAATAAACATACAGCGGTGACTAGATATGATTTAGCTTGATATTTTTAGCCTTCAGTATCTCAGCACAAACCTACCAGGGCATTTTGTCAATAAGTAGATTAACCATGAAGAAATTCACAAATCGTTTTCTCTTTTGTTTTTCTTAAAGCAAACACAGGGCTCGTCTTTGTCAATCAGTTGATGACCTGGAGAAATGCTCAGAGTTACTGCAGACAGAATTACATTGATCTGGTCAGTGTGAGGAACCAGAATGAGAATCAACAGGTTGCGCAGTTCATTAGTGGTCGAGGTTACTCTTCATGGTGGAACTGGATCGGTCTGTTCAGAGTCAGAAACAGTCAGTGGCAGTGGTCAGATAAGTGTAACTCCTCATTCAGATACTGGAAGACTGGTCAACCTGATAATGCCGGAGGTGTTGAAGGATGTACAATGATTGATTTGAATGCTCAGGGACAATGGGACGACGTCTCTTGCACCAACCAATATCCTTTTGTGTGTTATGAAGGTGAGTAGATCCTCACAAAACAATCATCACCTCCAGATCTCTGAAAGTTCTCGCTACATGTCTCACTACATCACAAAATCATCCTCAGTGTTTGTTCTGCATGTTGTTTTTGATCAGTCTCTCTCTCGCCTCTGCTTGTGGTTTGTTTGGTTTCCAGATAAACTGATTCTGATCAAAGAGAATCTGACGTGGGCTGAAGCTATGAGATACTGCAGACAGAATCATGTGGATCTGGTCTCGGTTCATTCAGAAGAGATGCAGCATGAGGTGATGAATGTGGTTAAACTGGCGTCTACTGCGGCGGTGTGGTTGGGTTTACACAACTACTGCAGCATGAACATGTGGCTCTGGCTGAGTGGAGAGATGGTGTGCTATCAGAACTGGGCTCCAGGGAACGGAACAACACCGGAAGACTGCAAGCTTGAGAAGAGAAAAGGAGCAGTTCAGTCTGGAGGAGACCAGCGCTGGATCAGCCTTCCTGAATCTCACAAACTCAACTTCATCTGCAGCAGATATTAAGAGCTATGTTTACTTACATGGTCTTCAAAGGCTAGTTGATTATGTTTGTGGTTTACTTTTATGTTTTTGCTGAGTAAATCTGCTTATTGGGTTTAAAAAGTAGCCAGAAGTCTGTTTTATATCTGAAATATGTATTTTATAAAATTCTTAGTATATCTGATGTGGTTATGTTTTGCACTAATCATATCTTTTGAAAATAAACACGATAACAAATAAAGTCATCTACAGCCAGTACCGTCTCCTATGTTGTAAATTATATATTACATATGATTCATTTTCTAAATACCCCACATCACGAGGCAATAAATAAATAATAATAATAAAAAAAGGGTTTAGACACTTTTTCTCAACCCTGTAACAGACAAAATGGGTTTGGTTTAAAAAGGATTTTATACAGAGCTTGTTATAAAAACAAACATCTACCTATAACTAATAATGTTTAATGATCACAAATGTAAAAATTATCAAAATTGTCAGACTTTTCAAGCTAAAAATACATAGCTTGAAATTGTGTGTCTATGGTCTCTTAATTAAAAAAATACTACTACTAATAATAATAATAATTTAGAAGTCATGACGAGAAGACACCTCAAAACACTCATGAGCGTTTGCCGACCCCAGGGGGTTAACTAAAGCCACAAAATAAAATTAAACAACTATTTTATATTTTGTTTTCAATTGAAATTATTAAGAAATTGAATAAACTCAACCCTGTCACAAGTTTTAGACAATTGGACAAGCTTTTGGGCTAGACCTGACCTGTTTAAAAGAGATGGTCTTCATCCTTCTTGGGGTGGTGCTGCTCTTCTCTCTAGAAATATGGCACATAGT
>JAUMHI010000037.1:14636966-14649147 GCA_032359435.1 Enteromius unitaeniatus | reverse complement strand
AAGTGATCTCAGGTGTGCATGATCACTAATCGGGTCAATAGGAACCGGAGAGAGTGACTGATCCTGGGTCAGAACAAATTAATAATAAATCTTAGTCTCTCTTAAAAGTCTTACAGTCTCATCTTCAGTTTCCTGAAAGAGCAAGTGACACATATGCATTATAAGACAATTGAACATAATAAGAAACGAAAGAAAAACTAAAAGCACGCATATTATGACAGTGTATGTTCTATCTTAGGATGATAGTTAAAAAATCTATATAAAAATATATTTAATTGTAAAATGTACAGCTTGCCTTGATCTTGAGTCTCAAAGTTGAATCTGCTGGTTTTGAAGAATCTTTATTCCCTGCGAAAACTTTAAATAATGTTTCTTTGTTACATCACTTATAATGACTGGTTAAGACTGAGGATATTTCATAGCTTGATGCATTATTGTGTAACATTAGGCGCTGGCTCTGAAGATGATCTAATTACGTGATTGTTTTTTGTATGACTGTGTAGAGCAGTGGAACGCTTGAAACCCTTCCCGCATACAGTGCAATGATAGGGTTTCTCTCCAGTGTGGATCCTCTCATGTGTTTTCAGTGTTCCTGACCGACTGAATCTCTTGTCACAGTGTGAACACTTGTACGGTTTCTCTCCAGTGTGGATCATCTCATGTCTTCTCAAATGTATTGACTGACTGAATCTCTTGTCACAGCGCGAACACTTGTACGGTTTCTCTCCAGTGTGGATCCTCTCATGTGCTTTCAGGTTTTCTCGATGATTGAATCTCTTGTCGCAGTGTGAACACTCGTAAGGTTTTGCTCCAGAGTGAACCCTCTCATGCAGTTTTAAACTGTTGGCTGAAGTAAAAGTCTTTTCACACTCGAAGCACATGTACTCTCTCACACCCGTGTGTATTTTCTGATGTTCTTTTAAATGTGCTAGACGTGAAAAGCTCCTCTTGCATGTAGGACATGAATATGGCTTCTCGTTTCTATGAACTTTCAGGTGCTTCTTCAGGTATGAATCCCACAGAAATGTTCTTCCGCACTGATCACATGCATACACTTTCTCTCCAGTGTGAACGTTCATGTGTCTTGTAAGGTATGATGAGTGTGTGAAAGTCTTGCCGCACTGATCACAAGTGAACAGCTTCTCTCCGGTATGAACTCTCGTATGTGCCTTAAGGTGTCCTTTTTGCCCAAAACTTTTCCCGCACTGATCACACGTGTATGGTCTCTCTTCGGTGTGGATAATCTTGTGTGTTTTTAGATTTGAAGATCGATTAAAACGCTTGTCACAGTGTGAACACCTGTACGGTTTCTCTCCAGTGTGGATCCTTTCGTGTTTTCTCAATATTGAAGCCTGATTGAATCTCTTGTCACAGCGTGAACACTTGTGAGGCTTTTCTCCAGGGTGGATGTTCATATGCTCTGTAAGGTGTCCCTTTTGTGTAAAACTCTTCCCGCACTGATCACACGTGTACGGTTTCTCTCCAGTGTGGATCCTCTCGTGTATTTTCACATCTTCTGGCCGACTAAATCTTTTGTCACATTGTGAACACTTGTTTGCTTTCTCTCCAGTGTGGATGTTCATGTGTCTCTTAAGGTTTGCTGCTTGTGCAAAGCTCTTCCCGCACTGATCACACGTGTACGGTTTCTCTCCAGTATGAACTCTCATGTGAATATCAAGAATAGTTTTGCATCTGAAACTCTTTTCACACTGGGAGCAGTTAAGACAAGATTTCTTGCCTTTTCCTTTCTTTAAATCTTTCTGTTTAGTTTGACAACTCGAATGTGTTTCTCCAGTTTTGTCATTATATTTCTCTTCGGTTTCACTCAATTCTTTATTCCTCTTATTTTCTTCATTGAACTCTGAAATAAAAGTAAAAACAAGCAAGTCAATCATTGTGATGCGATTTTAAAGTACACACCCCTGAAACCTTCCATGAATAGGATAAGTAATATATTTAAAATATATTCATTTCATATGAAGTATAGTTCAAATCTATTAACATATATACTGGTAGATTATTGGACCAAAAAACAATACACTAAATCTTTTGACTTACAATTTATAACTAGACTGATGTCCTGTTACTTCCACTACAGTCAAAAATCTGGGTTTTATATTAGACAGCTACTTGTCTTTTGCAAGTCATATTTCTCATGTTACAAAAACAGCATTCTTCCATCTGTAAGGCTGTAAGGTATCAGCGTTTGGTATCGGGGCATTTTTACAAGTACATGAGCTCAGTGTCAGTCTAGGTGAATCCCAAACTAGTAAAGGTATCTTTGATAAAATTATTTAACCTGTTAGAACAACACATTTGTTCACTTTTAAATTATATATTGTGATTTAAAAAACGCATACCGTTACAAAAGCGTCAAAGACTATCATGAAAATTTGATACCGTCACATACCTAATGCACTTAGGCCCAGTTTCCCGGATAGGAACTAGATTAAGCCAGGACTAGATCTTTGCTAATTTAGGACATTTAAGAATATTTAGAAACATGTCTTACAAAAATGCATATCTGTGAGCATTTTAAGACCAAACCACGGCAATGATATATTTTAAGATATCTCAGTGCAAGCCTTTTCCAGTTTAGACAACTCTTAACATTTAATTTAATCTAAGACTAGTCTTAAACCCTGTTCGGGAAACTGCCCCCTAGAGTTTAATAGGACTATAGCAGTCAATATTTGAAGTGAATTATTAATAAAAGTTGTCCTAAGGCAAGTCTTTGGTTTTGGACAACTCTGATAAAAGGTTTTCTATATAACTAGATAACTAATTACATAGCCTGTTTAATAGAGTCTGAAGCTACAATTGTGCTTGTAAATATTTTTTTATATCTCCTTATTCAGCTAAAACACATAATTTGAAAAAATTGCATTGTGCCCCTAATTTTTTTCAAATGTGCTCCTGAATTTTCAAACTCAGAAGCACATGTTCTCCTTGGGAAAAGGTAAGATCAGATTTTCTCTGTTACAAAGCCTTAGCATAAAAGACTGTCTCTGAGTCTGTGCACAGAAGATTGCATGAGGAATGGTATCTTTCACAACATAACACGGTTTTAATAACTTTCTCATTATCAAAGACGTCCAGACGTTTAATTACATTAGACTGGGTTTTAAATAATCACTGAAGTGGATGTTAAGTTTGGTTGGAATAAAAGTGCTATGAAAGAAAAGAAGGTTCGCTAGACACTGAAGTGTGGCAAAATCCTTATAAGCCTTATAATAAAGTGAGATTAATTGCACAGCCCTGAAGAAATCTCTTTTCTGGACTGTGAATAGTGAAAATGCTTTTTCTTGAAATTTTTTTTTTTAATTTCTAACAAATCTAAATCTAAACCTGCTTGAAGCTTTATGACCATCAGAATTATTAAAGAAGCATTACGAATAATCACCAACCTTTTTGTTCTTTAGTGCAGTTCATTCTGTAGACTGGGGGAGGAGCTTCACTGAATGTGTGATTGCTGTGGGAGGAGCCTCAATGAACCTCTCTCTGGAACAAACAAATTTGCCAAAATCAGCTATAAATCAGTTACTTTTTTGTTTGTTTGTTTTTTCTTTCAGTAAAGATGTGGGCCTCTCACATTTCTATCTTTGAAAAGACAAAAGCCTAACAAATACAAAGTGTTGCCTCTTTGTAGATCATTATGTGGCAGTTTCCCGATCAGAGTTTAAGACTAGTCCTAGATTAAAATAAATGTCAGAGCTGTCTAAACTGAAAAAAGCTTGCACTGATATATCTAAAAATGCATTAGTGCAATTATTTATTCTTAAAAAGTGATGCTTTTTTGACATATTCTATGCATTTCTGCTTCTTCTGTATTTCCATTGTTCACATGGCATGTATATTTTATTTATTTATTTATTTTTTGCCCCCTGTATTAACATAAAGGATAACTATAGACATATGGAAAAGAATATAATGTAATTTCTGCTGGACATAAATATCAATAAGAACAAAAAAAGCTGAATTTGATGACATTCTTCATTAACAACTATAAAGAGAAAACAATATCCAGCCATAGTTTAATTTCTAATAAACACATTCATAGCAATGGAATTAGCTCCTGTAGGTCATTAGTTTTATGTGCAGAAATTTTCTTTAAGCAGAGACATGATACATCCATTCATTTTATTTATAAAAATATTATAGATTTAAAGTGTCCCAAGTTACTCAATATTTCAAAATAACATTTTAAATACAAACGTCAGATCCTTTTACAGACCACAAGACATTCAGTAACAGCAAACAATCAACACACAGATGCAGAAAAACACAAACCAATTTACGTTTGTATGTTTTCCTCACATTTGTGTCGCCTGCTGTTCAAAGTAAGTCACCAAACACAACAACCGCGCTGTACTCGATGAAAACAAGACAGAAGCGATCTCGTATACTGTTTCACGATCAAACTGTATAAAAGCATGTCCCTAATAATATCTTGTACTGTGGGAAACAGCAGAGACCGCCACCAGCTGCTCTCTTCTCCTCAGGAGACGCCACATTGTGCACACGCGCGCGGGTGATGATGACGTCATCGCAGCGCGGCGAGATCGTCCAGAAGAATTTGATTTATTTATATTTTAACCTTGCTTTTACAGATGACTTTTTGTATACTACTGTAATTAATGCCAGTTTGTTGCATTCAGACTCTGTATTTAAAAAAAAAAAGTAAAACAAATTAAAAAAGCAGAAATTTATTGTGAAGACAAAAACAACATATTTAAAATAAGTGTTATTAGCAAACAACCATCTAATTCGATGTATGGAGAAACAAACAGATAGGCTAATGGGAAGCTTTAATGAGAAATTAAAGATCTGGTTTATTTGGATTTTGAGACTCATTTTCCGCGGTTTGTAGCATCACTGAAACACATGCAAGCTTTTGCTGAAAGGTAAGACAAGCAGATATCAAAAGGTGGCAATCAACAACGTCTCCAAGACGCTTCAAGAAAGCTACTTGAAAAACTTAAAAAACTCTGCCCAAGTTCACAGAGGGCAAAAGCTGCTTTAACGAAAAGGATGCTCACATCAAATGTAATACAGTGTTTTTCAAACCTGTCCTACAAGCACCCCTGCCCTGAACATTTTGCATATCTCCCTTATCAGACACCCCTGATTCAACTCATCAGCTCATTAGTAGAGACTGCAAGACATGAATCAGGTGATATATTAATGTAGAACAGAGCAGTTTTATTCACAAACATGTCTTTATTTGTACAGATGGCTGTATAAGCATTTAATCCTGAATGTACACATAATCAAATTAAAAGGTATTTGTGTTTGTAATAAGAAGCATGCATTCAATTTATGTAGCGCATGGATAATTGTGTGTGCATCTATTAATCATTTTGAGTTTAAAATCATCCCATAATGCAAGCACACTGTGGAGTGTCCCATGATCATCAAGCCGCGACCCACATGTATGTATATATATATATATAGTTAGAAAATAAAAACAAAGCAGTTTTATGCAGCACGGCATAACATCTGGCAGGACAGGATATTTTCTGAGGTGAGAGGCTTATTTCATAACCAGTTACGAAAATAACGATAGAATTAATGTCACTGACAATAAACCTATCAACATCTCATCTGACCGCAGACACTGAATCTGGACAGCTTGTTTTTACTTATTAAACTGCTTCTGACAGAAAAACGGCTTTCATGCATGTTTTTTTAAATTAAAAAACTCACATAAGAAAACATTTATAATTACTTATGCTTGCAGTTTTTCAAAATAACAACATAGACATCAAACAAGGTCTCTCTAAATTAGTATGTTATAGTTATAGGTATGTGGGCATAAAGTGTCTGAAACTAGAACTAGGTGAAGGTTCCCGCTGAGGCCGTTCAGAGAGAACCACAGAGGCGCTTATGATGTTAATGATCTAATAAACACACATTTTGGTTACATTAAAAATAGTCATATAAATATTTAGAGTATTTTTTCTGCAACACTAAAAATGCCTTTACAGTCCTGCATTTACAAATAGATAGATAATAATAAAATATATTTAATAAAGCAATAAAATATTTTTACAGCCATTTGTTTTGTTTGTGTAATATTTGCTCAAACATTGGTGTTTGTTAGGCTACAGATATTTTTTTTACATAAAAAAATTCTGTTCTTAATTCAAATTTTTTTATTATTATAATTTTTAATATTAAAAACACAACAAAAAGTAGCGATAAGATACCGTTAAAGTACCGGATTGATAAGCGGTATCGATAAAAGTAGTATTACCGTTAAAACAAAAAAGGTTTTGTCCTGCCCCGATCTATTTGTGCAGTGCTTGCATTTACTGTAGTTAAATTAAGCACAGACAGAAACAATAAGGAAATACAGTAGTAAAGAAATGCATGTCCATAGTGCCAAACTTTAATCTAAAATAAAAAGTGATTTCAAGTATCAGTATGACTTTAAACACACAATAGTCAAAGAAGAAAAAAGAAAAGAAACGCATTTGGAAGAAATGGAAATGCTTCAAACAGGACATTCAATAAATCCAGTGTACATTTCATCATTGCTAAACCCTGTAAAAATAACTTGTGAAATAATATTACAATTTATTTTAATATATTACTGACTGTTAATGTATCAATCAAGAAAACGTGACTTCAAACTAAATATGGTATATGTATGAACTCTGTATCAGACAAGTGCTCAGATTTACTGAGGTTTAAGTAATCTGTTTTGTTTTACACATTTTAAACACAAATAGCTAAATTAAAAAAAAAGGCATACAGTCAACACTAAAAAATCAACTATTATATGAGATGGTTTCCAAATTAATTTAAAATGTAATCTGTAACACTAGATCACCTCTCATCTCTGCTCCAAGCAGTCTAATCTGAGGGTGAGCGTGAATTATTCCCTGTTCACGTTCTTTTTGTACAACATGACGTGAAACACAGAGGTCTAAAGACATTTTACATGTCTTCTTTGGGGGTCCTGGAAATGTTCTGGGAGGTAGTGGGGGATTCAGGTTCAAAAACATCGTCTTCCATTCCTTCTTCAATTGGCTTCATAGTCGTGGATGCTTTTGCTAGAGGATTTTTCTCTGGAGGAAACAAGAAAACTAATTGTCAAAGTCTGAAATAATGTTTTTAATAATGTCTTTCACAATAACAGTATGTATTTATATGTTAAGATTTATTATTTATTTGTTTTATCACACACACACACATATATATATATAAGATAAAACTTTCTATCATTCTCTTGAAATTATTAACCCAGATTAACAGTACCATTGATCATTTAAATAAAATCACACAAACAAAACACTGTGCATGTTATTTCAAATTAGCAGTATCCAAAATCAACATGATCAAATCTTTGCTGAGGAACGTTACAAATGTAACCTGGTTTTATTTCACTCCACAATATTAATAATTACATTTTCATTCACATTTCATTTCATTTTTCTAAGTATTTATCACAAAATGTTATGTATTTATTTATTCACATAGAAAAGCCACAAGCTATCAATACTTCCTCCTTCATAAATCACAAACTGAACCCCTAACAACACTGCACGATTTTCAGCTGTAGAAAAATTGGCATTGTAAAACAATAATGGAAATTTCTGTTATTGTGGCTCCGAGTTTCAAAAAGGGCCGTTGCAATGGTCTTGCAAGATCATCACACAGTATGGTACAGTACCATCCACATTTATTAATCAACCACTAAATATGCAACGTGAAAACAACGTTTGGCAACATGGCACTAAAACATAAAACTGCTTACCTCAGGCTCTTATCCCTTCCTGTTTAGCTGTTTACACTTTTTTTTCAGCACACATACAAACTATAGCTGCTAAAGTGTAATTTATCATGCTCTTTTTGTTTGCCACGAACACATGCTGATGTTTTATTCTTCTCTAGAAACGTGTGTCATAGCGTATGAGTTAGTAGTTGTCATCATTGTACAGTCTGGTCTAGCTTGTTGCAAAGTTTATTAGATACATGTTGCACAGTATGGCATGCAGTGATCTAATAGGATTGCAGTGTTTTGAGCTTAAGGTCTCTTTGGGTTTACATCTCTTTACATACCTCCAACACCTGGGATCACAAATTGATACAAACCACCTAATTTTGCCAATTAGCATAATTTTTATAACCTAAAGTGTATTCAGGAAACTCCAGATGGCAAGGGCTAATAGGTACTTGGCATGGAATATGCTCGTAATAACATTGTATACTAATGTTGAGTGCTTTTGAAACACTGCTTCCTGTAGCAGATGTTGAGTGGGGCACATGAGTTACAAGCTGAAGACTTGAAAAAGTAAAATCATATGTTCGAAGCAATTCTACCTAGGATTATATCTATAACAATAAATTAAATTGAATTTCAAAAGGGATTTATAAACTTAGTAGACTAAGGGGTATGCAAACCTCAACTGTATTTATTAGAAGATGATCAGATAATTGGCAAAAACCCAATAGACTGATCTGGAACCCTGTTGCAAAGCAAAACGGAAAGGTCTATTCTCTCATTGTTAATATTTGGCTAATAAATAATTAAATATGCATATAAAGTATGGATTTTATTTAAAAACAAAAAAGGAGTGCAGAGTGATCAAAATATATTTAGGTAACTATATACACTGATCAGCCACAACAATAAAAACATTGATAGTAGTCTCTCACTGATTATACTCATCTTTACAATGTTGACAGGGGTGTAGAAGCCAGCTTTCAGGTGATGTGACCCTTTAACAAATCATGTCTTGAAGGTGCTCTATGTAGGATTTTGACTCTACTAAAGAATAAAAATGCCATAACACGTTTGAAAGAAAGAAGGAGAAGAAGAAGACAGTCAATTATTCCTCTTTAAAAATGATTTTTTTTTTGTTTGTGAAACCCACCCACCGTTAGTTTACCTAATATTGTTTCAGAACCCTGGGTTGCCAGTTGCCGGCAGAGCCGTTGAGAATAAGAGTTGTGACACTCCCATAGGCCTCCATAGGAACATAGCGTGTCATGGAGCGGCCAATAGTGAAAAACAACCAATAGTTCCAGCATTGAAGTCCATTCATTTCAGTGCTTCTCAAACACACTCTCCAGAAAGTTGAGGAAATTACCACAGTTTTTGGCATTTTAACGCATTATTTTACCTCTTTAGGTTTGATGTTTTCAGTGTGCAATAGTACTTAGAAATAGTCAGATTATAAAGCCAGATTATAGATAGTAGCATGTTACTATCATGATGAGCAAGTTAGTAGCATTGTTAGCATATTGCTAACATGATTAGCAAGTTACTAGCATATTGCTAGGATGATTAACAAGTTACTGGCATGATTAGCATGTTACTAGCATATTGATAACGTGATTAGCAAGTTGCTAGCATGATTAGTATGTCCCTAGCATATTGCTTATGCGATTAGCAAGTTACTAGCATGTTTCTATTATGATTTGCATGTCACTAGCATGTTTGTAGCATGATTAACATGTTGCTGCCTGTTTCTAGTATGATTCAAATGTCTCTAGCAGGGTGTTAGCATGATTAGCATGTTACTAGCATGTTGTTAGCATGATAAGCTAGGTACTAACATGTAATTTAACATGATCAGTGTGTTTCTAACATTATTAGCATGTTGCTAGCAGATTTAGATAGAGTGGAAGCTTAAAGGAGTTTAAATGGGATAGAAATAATGCATAGAAGGGTAGTCTGATTAAGTGTAATGAAACTCATATCACTCGACGGCAATCTTTGAAATGCCTCTGGGGCATTCAAGTGCAGCTAATATCTTTTTTGTATGGGAAAACATCCAATTCTCCCAAACTGTTTACTAAGCTTACAATTAAATTTCATATTTGAATCATCAATGAAATCTTACAACAACTGTGTAACATGCTGCGTTAACGTGAGACTCTTATCATACGCTAAAAAAAATATTGCCTTTAATCTATTCACAAAGTTGGGTTGGGAGCTAGGTCTATACTATGCTAGCTATGATGACTTTCACCTTGATAGTTTAGCGCGGATGTACGTTTAAAAATGATTGTGAGGTCGTGAAGTGCACATGCGAGATCGTACGACCTCAAAAAACGCACCGTGTTCGCCAGCCTTTAGCCAAATTGCACTGTAGGGGGCGAGAACAACTCCTCGAACCTGTGTGCATGCCTACTGTGAAATTAACGTTAGGGATCGTCATCAAACGGGACATGCTAACATGGATGCAGCTATAAAGCCGCCGGGTTTGCTTCAGGGAAAAATTATTTTTAAGAAGCTTCCCATTTAAATGACATAATTTGATTTTGTTATTTAGCCTATTAATTACCATGACACCACAAATCACCCCTACATTATATTTGATCTTGATGATTGCTAGTTGTTTACTACTAGTAGCAAACTTATTCTAATCTACTTTGTCTGTCCGTTAGGTGTGATGAAAACAGAGGAGCGTCACTTTGCAGAAGCGTGTGCCAGGCAGTTTCTCGACATTGCTAATCAAAGGGGGATAGCTGACAAAATCAGCACTACTAGAATAGACAGCGCTCTTATGGTGACACCTGAATGTCCAGCAAGCCTCCCTTCAACAAGTTCAGGAGCCACTCGTGCAAGATGTTCCAACACAGTGGAATTCCACCCTTGAGATGATCAAGTGAGGCGCAACAGAGAAGCACTGCACACAACTCTGTCTCAGCAGAAGCACAATCTGACTCTCCCAACAAATGCTGAATACGAGAGGTTGGCAAATCTAGAGAAACTGCTGGAGCCATGCAGGTATGGTCTACAAAGATACAAGTTCTTTTAAATGTCACTTTGTGTTTAAGAAATACAATCCCTTAAATGTAATGTGATTAAGAAATTTAAAAATGTGTAATCTGAGTTAAATAAATCAGTCATGAATTATTTATTGATATGTCTGTCTGTGTGTGTGTGTGTGTCTATCTGTGTAGGCTCCTTGGTGGGGGTAAGTATATATCCTGCTCTGTGGTTCTACCTGCCCTGTGCCACCTCCAGCCAGCGATGAAGATTTCAGAAGATGATCCTGCCTATATTGTGCGATTTAAGGCTGCCTTCACCAAGGACCTCAACCAGCAAGGGGAGAATATAAACCTGGAATGGCTTAAGATATGTCAGACTGACCAGAAGATAACTGCATTGTTTGACCATTATAGACTGTTAAGCCAGTAGATCAGTAAATGAGTAGATGAATGAGTCATGAAGAAATATGAAGGTTGGATTTGGAAAGTGAAATTTTCATCAATCAATAATTACTATTTTTTATTCATCAAAAGGTGGTGACTGCTCATCCACAATTTAAGGACATCAAGTGCTTGCCAAGAGCAGAGTGGGAGCCATTGTGGGCAAAGCTAAATGAGTTGGTGAAGGGAGAAGAACCTGCTCTGCAGCCACTCGGGAAGGAGAACCCTGAGCCACCCAAGAAGAAAACAGCTCAGCTACTGATAGGATCAGACTCAGAATCAGATGAGGAGACACCAGAAGACAATACTGTGGAGAGGTACAAGTTAGAGCCCAGTACCAGTCTAGATCAGTGTCCACTGACGTGGTGGTTGGAGCACACTGCTGTCTATGGTAAGATGGCCCTCATTGCCCGTAAAAACTTGGGGACTCCTGCCACAACTGTGCCATGCGAGAGGCTTTTATCTTTAAAGCCTGGGATACACTGGGCGATATTTTCAATCCTTGCTCTTGGCTCTAGCTCAAACTGCACGACAGAATTGCAGGGTGTAAAAGTTCGCAGCTCATAATTTATGTTCTCACACTATACTACCCAATGCTCTTATGCGATCTGACCGCTCACACTGTGTGTCCAATATCGCACGTCGGACTTGAAACAGAAGAAGAAGACGAACAACAACAACTTGGAAGTAGGATGCTGACAAGGAATGATGAGGGTCACCAGAGCGAAAAGCGCTGCTTTGGATATTTGTGCAATTTTGTGTGCAGAAAGCTCCAAAAGGAAGCGAAAACAGCGTATTTGGACAAGGAATTGGCTGCGCAGATGTGGCCAATCAGGTCTGTCCATTTTACAGCGTGAACTGGCGGTAAGAAGCAACAACTTGAAATCACAGAACTTTATGATGCTCATTCTGGGTTGTTTAGAGCTAAAGTTAAAGAACCATTAATAAAGAGCTAGAATTGAAGTTATGAAAAGAGAGTCAGTTGACCACCTGTAAAACCATCAGTGCATAA
>JAUMHI010000037.1:14590907-14602584 GCA_032359435.1 Enteromius unitaeniatus | reverse complement strand
AGAGCTGAGATGTTGCTCAAGGGTGGGGTTGTGAAGCTGGAGTTGGGTCTGTAGGGCTTAAGCCTCCGGGGTTTTTCCTTTTCTCTTGTAAACTGCATTAATGCATCTCTTAAACGAAGAACATGGAACATATGAATGCTTGAATATTCCAATTGATCCCATTTTTATGTTAGCTCAAAGTTAATGCAACCATTAAGTTTCAATTGAGAGGAACTCATTTTAAAGACTGATTCTCACTGTTAACTGGGTGCTTATTAACATGCTAGCTGTCTATTAGTACTTACACTGCAAAAAATGCTTTCTAAGACTTTTTGTCTTTTTTGTGTCAAAATATCTAGAAATATCTATCTTTTTTAAATGCCTTAATCCCACCCCAAACCTCACTTAACAATTAATCAAGGAGCAGATTAACAAACAGCAAATTAGGAGTTTATAGAGGGAAAACTCTGCAAACTTAATTTATGAATAAGGAACACATTTACTATTAACAAAATTTCGGGAAGAGCACGTAGAAATGATTAACCACAGCTGCCTCCAATCTCCCTATTACCTGATTACCCTATCAGAGCTAAGAAGCTTCCCTTTAAATACTGCAAACTCCCCTTCCCTGGTATTTTTGTTCTTTCTATCCCTCTGCCGCCCCCTTACTTACCCCTCGATACTTAAACTGGAAATTGAGTGTCAGGTCAGAGAAGAACTGGTCCCTGCTGAGTCTGGTTTCTCTCAAGGTTTTTCTTTCTTTCTTTCTCCCACGCAGAGTTTTGGTTCCTTGCCGCTGTCGCCTTTGGCTTGCATGGTCGGGACCCTGGTTTCCAGTAATCATTGTTTTCTGGTCAAGAGTCCACTTCTGCACAACTGGTATATCGTATTATTGGCTTATTTGCTTCACTGTGGTCTGCATCGCCAGAAGTCCTATGCAAGCAACCTACGGCCCCTTCCCACTTCCCTCCTGGGAGGCACGTGGGGACCAAGTTTGAGTGAACAGTTGAGAGACACACTCAGACATTGCCAACGATCTGTCCACAGAACATTTCCTCAGAAGGATTGTGGTTTTTCTAGCTACTCTTTCGCAAAGATCAGGCCTTCCTTTTTGTGTCTTTTAGTAATCCCTCGAAGCTGGTACCAGGCTATTGATTGCACAATTACATGTTTTTTTTTTAACAATCTAACCTTTCGAAATTCATGCATCAATTTTACATTTGTTACATGAAGAAAATAAGGTATAAATTCACCCCCACAAACATGTCTTGAAGATCGACGTAATATTTATATTCATATAATTTAAACTTACCAAACTTAGATGAGTCATATCAAATTTGATGTGATTTTGACAACCAAATGATAGCCATCAAATGCAGGTGATGATGAGAAAGGCACATGATGAACCAAAGCCCATCACAAACAGCTATTAAATAGTAACATATATAGAAGGAGCTCAGTGTCATTCATGCAAACACTAAACACCATCACTCATTAAACTGACATATGCAAATAAATTTCATGCGACACTCAACCCTAAGCTGTGAACATCCTTGAACTTTCAAAAAGAAGACGAAAGTAATGGAATGTAAAGGGAAAAAATGTTACTTGAAATAGCTGGTAGTTGCCAACAAGAAGAAAAAGTAGTCAATAACTGATCTTGAATTAAATAACTAATACTACTTAACATTTTACATGAGCAGGCAGCACATAGGTCATGTTCGGTGCCAGGTTTGCCTTGGTTGGCCAGTTCCAACACCATCCATATGCTCATTGCTATATAAGATCAGCAGGCAACTCTGACAGCACTGGTCGCAAGATCAGATAAAGGAGGAAAGCTAGCAACCCAATCCCATTAAAAAAAAACAATAAACTATGTGATGCCTAAAGTTCTAGAAAGATGGTAATTATTCAATTTAAACAATTTTGACATTCTGTCAATGCAAAAAAATAAAAGTAAAAAAAAAATTGTTTAGTGTGCAGTTCGACCTTTTCTGTCTAATCAAGAATTTACTTACTAGGACTAAACAGGACTTTAAAAAAAAAAACTAAAAAACTTTAGGCATCATGAAGTTGACACTTTATCAGCAAAAAAAAAAAAAAACTCCAGCAAGCTGCCAGTGCTTCCATTGTCCAAACAAAGTCTTTTTTTCTTTTGCGTCCAAACACACAACATCACTCCATGACATGGTGCCGGCAGAAGCGTTTTGGATATACATTTAGGCGGTTTTATTGTGAAGTAGCGATGTGTTAGAACGAGTCGTTTTAGGGGGGTGTGCATGACTCAATTTTTAATAAAGAGACTTCATTTTTATAAAGAGTATCTCTTTGGATTTAAGACTTTAGTCTTTGCAACTTTACAGATCTTCTTTATGCACCAAGAGCTTGTTACACTCTAAAGACAAAGGAAAGTCAGAGATAGCACATGTAGGTCTGTTAAAGATCTCTTGATCTGGAAAGCATCTGCTGTCTACAAACGTCTGGCAGACGTCTTAAAGATGTCAGTTTTACATACATTCATGTACATACATTTCTACTCTGGCCCCAGAGACCAACTGTAAATTAAGTTTATAGAAATGGTGATAGAGCTAGAACAAGATTATAAGGCTATATCACCTATAAGGAAAAATACAATCTATGAAAAATGTTCACATATCACCCATATATTAGAAACAGAAACTCAAGAACTACTGCAGCCACAGCCTTAGAGGAATTCAGCTGAAGATTAAAGACATTAATTCCAATTTCACACGTTTTATCACAGACACAAACAAACAAACACAATTCTAATCAACAATCATTGTTTATCCCTTTCAGTGGTGAGTTTAAAATATATAAACATTTTACCGATTTATTGTTTTGAGATAATTGTTTATGTAGACAAGATGGATTCATTTGACTTTCAAATAAAAAAAAATTTCAAATAAATATTTCTCTTTCCAATTTCTATCTAAAAGAACATTGAAAAATATCATGGCTTGCACAAAAATATTGGGCACAACAATGATTTCCCACATTGATAAAAATCAATGTTTCTTAAGCAGTAAATAAGCATATTAGAATGATTTCTGAAGGATCATGTGACACTGAAGACTGGGGTAATTAAAAATTAAGCTCACAAAATTAAACTACATTTTATAATGAATTCATACAGAAAACAATTTTTTTTGTAGTTTTTTTTTTTTCTCTCGGTATGATTGACCAAATGCAGGCTTAGGTGATCAGAAAAGTGTTTATTTTATGTAAAATATGTATTTAATGTCAATAAATGTTTTGGTATGGCTTTGTGAATTGTCTTATTTTGACAGTAACTATGAATATGCAATGTGAATCTAATTATGAATTCAAGTCTTTTCAACTTTACAACCACATTTAAAGGAAATTTTGACGTCTTTTCTTAGATCTTTAGATGTCTGGCATTGTCGTCTTTTCTAGGTGGATCCAACTCTCTCCACCCGAAAGTTTGAATTTGTCGTGTGAAAAGACCCCATTTCTCAACACTGTAAAGTCCATAGCTTAAATGTCACCAAATTGTTTTTAGTAAAGTTTTAAGCAATAAAGCTGATCATAGAGTGTTTTTTTTTGTCTTGTAGATACTGGTGTCTAGCAGCTCTCCCAGTCATCAGACGCTCCTCCACTATACAGTGAATGCAAACAAAATAAGTGAACAGTGTTCCCTTCTAAAACAAAAATGTAATGCAATATATCAAATAAAACAATAGAAATGAGAAACTATACTGCGGTATATTAATGGGGCATGTACTGTATATACATATAAAAAAATACTCTTCAAAAATGCACTGCTTACAGTTTAACCTCATTGACGAACTCAATGCGAGGGTTAGTTAAGTGACTGATGGTTGTTCGGGTCTATGCAATAGCACATGTTGCTGTAAACTTGGGATTTCCCATTTTCATTCTCTTGAACTCATTCTTTCCTCACTTTCCTTTTGCAACTTGTGTGTTTATGTGTTCGTTTTTCTTTAGAATTTACAGCGGGGATTCTCCCAAGGGGAAGTGCTTAGGGAAGTTCACGAGTGGGTGTCTAAAAGTGGAGCCCTAACTCCTCTCTTTTTTGCAGCAGACTGAAGCTGGTCCTTTATTGATGACATTATCAGCGATGATCAGCACCTTTTATACCATGTTCACATGATAACACTGGTGTCACTTCTCCATTATTATAACTCTGCATATAACTTCTAAAACAGTGTATTGTTATTATTTTTTAAACCATGATATACTGAAGTTCCGTGTATAACCACCAGATCCATTTTTATTATCACAACTGCATGATCTACTACAGTTATTGGTAATATTTCACAGCCCTTTACCCTTAACAGATCATTTTTGAACATAAACATATAATAATAATACGCTTTATTTTATCTAGCGCCTTTAAAATATAAGCTAACATGAAGTAGAAACTATGAGCTTCTGTAATGAATCGGTCTGGACACACTGGCTCAGAAATGACAGCTATGCAAATCTAAACTTCGCACAGACTAAGCGTCCGTCTGCCGCTTAAATAGGCCACAAAATGGAGGGCTAAGCGAGCGGAAGGGACCAAGGTACATGTGGAATGGGAGTCCGGGTTCAGAACTCGGGCGAAGGTTCCCGCTGCAGTCTTCCAGAGAGCTTGTGACAGCATCAGAGTAAATTCTTTACTCTGTGGATGCATGGATGACCCCAAATCTGTCAATCCCGGCTCCACACCTGCTTGATTCAAAAGTGCAGCTCCTTTTACTGATATATGCTTTCTTTAACTAAGTATCCGATTCTTCATTCATAACTAAAATAAAAATCTCCAGCTTTAATCATCATTCCTTTAACTTCCATTACTACCAACATATCACTTTTAAAGTTCTAAAATTCCTTGACCAATAGTGCTGCTACTCTTCTCGCTGACTTAAATGATAATCCTAATACTTGAGCTTCTGCCTTCTTTTCTAGATTTTATGTTCTTTATTCATTTGTAATGGTTCTCGTAAGAAGATAATCTCCCCTTTATCTTTCTTTCATTTCTGAAGTATCTGCTTTCTTTTTATTGGGTTAATAACAATCATTTGTAATTAGTTATTATTTTGAGTCCTCCCATGTATCAATTCCTTTTTCGATTTTTTCCCTCTTAATATTTATATCATCATAAAGGGATATTCTGAAGTCTTTTACACCATTGTCATATTCTAAATTTATGAAGTGTATCTAAATCTAAATATATGAAAAATAAAACAAGATTGCGCAAAAACAAAACAACAAGTGTGCCTAATGTTATCCAAATTTTTTTTTTTTACATTTTGGGCAAAGGGGTCTTCAACATATAAATAAATAAATAAAATTAATAAATGAAATAAATAAAAATGAACTATTTAACCGTCGTTAAAGCTGTGTTTCATTCAACTCTTTCCCTCAAAAAATTATAAAAACAAATTCTATGAATTTATTTACCCAAGGTTAATGATTAAAAAAAAAACTCTGCAATGACAAAAATCCTATACATAGAGGCCTTTTTCCTTCCCTATAAATCAAGTACTTTTTTTATCATTCACTTTCTCTCATCAAGGTGTCTTGAAAAATATTGCTCCCAATAGCCCAATCCTTTCAGATTATTCTTAGTCAAAATATTACACTAACTTTGAGGTGTAGAAATTGACTGTCACACCTAATTTGTGAAAATTACTTATACCTGATCCTTATTAGAAAGTGTTACCAGAAATTAGATCAAAACAGTCCGTAGTCACAAAACCAAAATATGTAAAAACCGTAATAAAAGGGTTTTTTTCTTGACAGATTTGGCAACCATACCAACAAAATGAATGTGAAAGCGGAAGTTTTGTTGTACACGCAGTTACTTGATTTGAGAAACTGATTATCAAGCTGTCATTACTAGTTGGTAATGTGGGAATTTACATGGACCTGATAGGAAACCAAGGACATATCATCTTGATCAAAGCTGGAGCACAAAGGCACTTACTTATTAATGTAAGTATGCATAAAATACTTACTTCATGATTAAATATGGACAAATAGTTCCACTGTAATGTTCTGCATTCATGTTTACATTTTTGTTTTAATAAATAATATAATGATAACTGTAAAGTAGCCTACCTTACTACATAGGTTGTGTTTTACACTGTAAATTATGTGATATGTAAGATATATTTCAGTCATAGATTTTACTCATGCATTACCTTTCTTAATAACTATAAGAAGAACATTCTAATTGTATTATCATGCGTTTCATTGTTCCTCTTTCCAACACAGTAGCTGAACCATAACAATACACCCATGATATTGGTTTGGGGTATAACACCGTATTTTCTGTAGACACCATAAATTTGTTCATTATTTTAGGGGAAATTTTATTTGCATAAAAAGCCATCAAACACTGTTTTATTTATTTATTTAATGGTATGTACATAAAAAGTGGTTATGACTCAAGTGATTAAGATGAGATGTAACAATCTCTTTTCTTTAAAGGATTCTAAAGCAGTGTTTAATATATGCTGAACTTGACTTTATACAAGCTACAGTTTTTTTTACCTAACCAGAAGAAATGTATGTATAAATAGCAATTAGATGCTTTTTACACTGTGAAAATAGCATACTTTGATTACACTTTTCTTAAACCTTTAACTGATATCTCTAATGTACCTTTGAGCTTACTAATAAATCTATCAATAGGAAGAAATGAGAGATTTTTTTTTCACAGCTGTATTGCCCCATCTCTGTGGCCACTGTTGTCATGACGGGTGTGGGAATTTCCAGTTTTTAAGTAACATCAGCAATTTACAAACTTTGGTCAGTCACACAGAAGAAATTATTAGAGTTTATAGGGTCAATCAAGCAATCAAGGAAGTAGGAATGAAACCATAATGTTGTTGTGAATAGGGTAGGGTTAAAGAATGGAAATATAGCAAAATATATGAGAAATGCACAAATGTGTTATGTACGGAAACGGATCAGGGAACAGTTTAAATCAAAGGGATAACAGGGAGGGAATAAATGATAACCGGAGAACAGGAGACTGTCTTGCCAGAGAACAGGAGAACATGCACGTACGTTGAGTTTCATAAACATAAATTATAAGAAAAAAAAAGTGCTGGAGACTATTTATTAGATGTCTGCTAATAAGAATTTTAAGTTAAACAATTTTTTCATTAGCTCCTTTTAGAGGTGAAGGTTAAAGTGTTAAACCTTTAATGTATAATGCATTATAAGATTATAAATGTAGGATTCAGAGAGTCAGAAAGCAACTGATTGTTTTTAACAAAATAACTGGTTAAACACAGTTAACTGGAGAAACAAGAAATATCTGCATTATCACTATTTATCACTATAAACATATGGACTTAAAAGTGTCATGTAATTACTGTATTACTGTTACCACCCTAAATATCTCCTCCAACTGCTGGAGCAGAGGGAGAGATCGTTCGCGGACCATACTAGACTGTTTCTAGCCCCAGTTAACTACACCAGCTACCCGGACAGCATGATGTCCGGAGAGCAAATTGCGCCACCTTCGTGGAGTGGAGACTGGCAAGACTCGGATCGCCATTCACCGTCAGTCCCATGGATGATCTCGCCAGTATTACACCTGACCCGGAGCCCAGTCCACCATCTCCCTGCTGCACAGAGCCACAGCCCAAGCCCACTGATGGCGGAGAGCCAAGGCACGACGCGACCAATGAGCCATCGCCAGTAAGAGCGACAGAGCTGAGGATCGCCTCGGAGCCTGAGCCTCAAATATCCCCATGGCTGAGGGTGAGGAGGCTATACATCTGGGTCAGCAAGCGACAGAAATTGACCTTTACCACCATCTGTGTCTCTGCTGATCCTGTTCAGCCCAGAAGGGGCTCCTGAAACTTCAGTGATCGCTCCTCAAGAGCACCCCCGGTGCCTGTGCCTCATAGGAGCCTTCAAATACCTGTTTCTCAAGAACACCTTCCAGAATTAAGCGAAGAGAAGACTCAAAAATGCTTGCCCTCCCACTCTTTTCTGTCACTTCCACCTCTGGTTCCTGTCAGCCCTGCTGCTCACCCTCAGCCCACCACCGGTGTGCTGGGTTCACCATGGGTCTGCCAGTCACCATCATGGAGGCGAAGATCATGGCTGGAGGATCCCTAATCTTCACCTCCAGAAAGTCCCGGACTCCACCAACGCCTTCCGACCCGTTAGCTCCACCATGGCTACTAGCTCCCTCTTTTCCAACAAGGCCCATCAGTCCACCTGCTCCACTGGGCTTCATCGTCCCTCCGGCTTAGTCTATCTGCCACCTCAGGACTCCACTCCTCCAGCTACGCCTCGTCCCTCCATCCCACTGGCTCTGTCAGGCTTCTCCTTCCCTCCAGCTCCACCTCAGTCCTCTGTCGCTCCAGCTCTACTGTGGCCTTCCGGATCCCCATCTCCGCATCAGTCGCTGGTGCCATCTGCTCTGCCTTGGCCCTCCAGTTCCTCAGTGACAACCTAGCCTATTAGGTCTTTGGCTCCTCCCTCTGTTGGCTCCACCATGGGCTACCATGGCTGTGCTCTTTTTCTAACAAAACTCAAAGCAATTACATCAGATTTGCATAAACCTACTTTTGAATGATTCATATGTGTCACGGCCCTGGACTGTTTGGTTGTGTTTTGTTTTAATTTTTCATTTACCATGTGTGATCTAGTTTCTGTGATTGTGTCATTATGTTCAGGTATGTGTAGTTTAAGTCATTGTCTCCCCTTTATAAGTTGGATTCTGTTCAGTGTTCGATTGTCTCGGTCTCGTCGATGCTGCCTTTCTATTTGCTTTCGTGTGGATTTATTAAAAGACATTATATTCGTAATCATTCACCTTTGTGCTTCCTGCCACATCACACCGTGACAATATGTATCTATTCCCATTTTAATAATCCAAATAAGATTTGAACTCTTAGGTCCACATGTTAAGAGTGGAAGTTATTCAGATGTTTTGTTTTTCTTAATTTGTAGCCATAAGTTGGTGAAGGATGATGGTGTTTGTTAAAGAGCTGCTCGTGGACTCACTGAAGCAGCTGGTAGAAGCTGAACTGAAGGAGTTTCATTGGCGCTTAATGAATGCATATCATAAGCATATATCAAAGTCTGAATTGGAGAAGGCAGATATATTTGACACAGTAGATAAGATGGTGGTGTGTTTTGGACCAGAAGAAGCTGTGATGGTCATGGTAAACATCCTGAGAAAGATGAACCAAAATGATTTGGCTGAACAGTTGGTGAAAGAACACAAGCAAGGTAACATTTAATTCAGTGTGACTATAACCACTTTTGCTCTACTGATGTATTTGTGATTTAATGTTTCCCGGTGAGTAATTCTCTCTTTCTCTCTCTCACAGCTCAGACTGAGGGCAATATGAATATATCTGTTGGAGGTAATTCATAATATCATATATAATAATATATCCGAAGTAATTATCAATCACGGCCTGTAAACAGAAACAAGAAAATATAACACAAGCTGGGCTTGTCACATTAGATTTAATGATGGAGTGTAATGTTTTCAGAAGTATGGATTTAATCTGTCTGCATCAGTTATTAATAATGATGATCAGATGGTATGAAAATATCTCTCAAATGTGTGTAATTCCTTTCCTTCAATATTACCTATCTTTATTACAGAGCACCAAAACTGTTTTGAAATGTACAAAACAAACATGAAGAAGAAAGTAGAATATATTTTTGAGGCCAACCAAGAAAATGATCTCAAGGCTGTTTACACAGAACTGTTCATCACAGAGGGAGATATGGAAGATGTCAATCACGAACATGAGATTCTGAAGATTGATGATGCTTTTAGGAACAAAAAAACACAGAACAAACCAATCAAATGTAACAATATATTTACTGAAATAAGGAAAAACAATGAGAAAAGGACTGTGCTGACCAAGGGAATTGCTGGCATTGGTAAAACTGTCTCTGTGCACAAGTTTATCCTGGACTGGGCAGAAGGAAAGGCCAATCAAGACATACATTGTGTGTTCCTACTTCCATTCAGAGAGATTAACTTAATGACGAATAAAGATTTTAGTTTCCATGAGCTTCTGTCAGAATTTTATCCTGAACTAAAGGACTTGGATAAATCAGAACTATATAAGGAATATAAGCTAGCATTTATATTTGATGGACTTGATGAAAGTCGCCTGCCTCTTAATTTTAAACGTAGATCATTGAATAGCATTGAGAAAAGATCATCTATAGATATGCTGTTTACAAGTCTAGTGAAAGGGACTCTGCTTCCATCAGCTCTTGTCTGGGTGACATCAAGACCAGCAGCAGCCAATCAGATCCCTCCTCAGTATGTAGGTTTATTTACAGAGGTGAGAGGATTCACTGACCAACAGAAGGAGCAGTACTTCAGAAAGAGATTCACAGACGAGAGTCTGTCCTCCAGAATCATCTCACACATTAAGACTTCTCGTAGTCTCTACATCATGTGCCACATACCTGTGTTTTGCTGGATCACGGGCACAGTACTTCAAGATATTCATATTGAGAACAATGCAGAGAACATTGACACAACACTCACTGAAATGTACATTGACTTTCTGCTGATATTGATGGACATGAAGAACCAGAAATACGATGAACAAGATGAAAGAGACTGTTCAGAGCACTTAAAATTAAATAGAGAAATCATTTTGAAGTTAGCCAAGTTAGCATTTGAACAGCTGCAGAAGGAAAACATTGTGTTCTATAAGGAGGATCTAAAAGCATGTGGTATTGATGCAAGTAAAGACACTGAGTTTACAGGAATGATTGCTGAGATCTTCAAAAGGGAACGCAGACTTCATGGAGCAAAGGTTTATTCCTTTGTGCATTTAAGTGTTCAAGAGTTCCTCGCTGCAGTGCATGTGTTCATCTGTTACCTGAACAAGAACATGCGAGAGCTTAGATTTTTCTTTGATAAGCCAGAAGAAAATGTCACATTAGAGAAGTTACTGCAGAAGACCATTGAAAAAGCCATGAAAAGTGAAAGAGGACATCTGGACCTTTTCCTGCGGTTTCTGTTGGGCATTTCACTGAAATCCAGTCAAATTCTGCTCAAAGGCCTGATCTCACACATTGAAGACACCGCAGAGATCATCACAAAAATGAGTGAATACATTAAACAAAAACAAAATGAGTACAATATCTCAGATGAAGCTTCTGTCAACCTATTCTACTGCTTACTTGAGCTCAAAGATCATTCATTATATGAGGAAATCCAGAGTTACCTCAGTTCAAATGAACATCCAGGAAGGGACCTCTCATCTTCAATGTGCACAGTGCTGACCTACATACTGCTGAGGTCTGAGAAGGTGCTGGATGAGTTCAACCCAAAGAGGTTAACGTCAGAACAAGCAAACTACAAGAGACTCACTCCAGCTGTGAGATGCTGCAGAAAAGCCCTGTGAGTAATTTCACTGACTACTCTTCAGTCAAAACTATTTAGAAATTTCTGATGATGAAGAGTACCATACTGCAAAAAAAAAAATATAATAATTTAACTAAAAAATTTGGTTTTGGTAGATTTGATGACTGTGGTCTTGATGAAACATGCTGTGAAACTGTGTCTTCTGCTCTACAATTATCAAACTCTCATCTGAGAGAGCTGGACCTGAGCAGCAATCACCTTCAGGATTCAGGAGTGAAGCTGCTTTCTGATGGACTGAAGAATCCACACTGTCAACTGAAAATACTGAGGTTT
>JAUMHI010000037.1:14501080-14519027 GCA_032359435.1 Enteromius unitaeniatus | reverse complement strand
AAAACAATAAAAGGCTTGAAACTACTTCAGTTGTGTGTAACGAATCTAAAATATATGAAAGTCTAATGTTTATCAGTGCATTACAGAAAATAATGAACTTTATCACAATATGATAATTTTTTTCGCCAAGGAAGGTATATCGTCCGATATTTGGCATTTTCAAGTATAGGCATTAGTCGATACATTTTTCTGTTTGGCTGAAATCTTTTATTTTGACGGCACTTTTATTTTCATTCAGTTTTCAGATTATTATGGTAGGAAGTCTATCTAAAAACCAGTTAGAACAGTTAAACTAAGGAATTAAAAAATTTATTCAAAAAAGTATTATAATGATTGCTTTTATATTATTAGTAATAGAAAATCAAAGATTATAATACTTTCTTGTTTACTGTCAGCATTCAACAAATGCACATTTCTATAATTTAAACAAATCTTTGAATGACAAATTAACATTTAAATTCACAAAACTTATTTTAATGAGTTATATCTGCATAATATCGGCCACCCTGCTTTTCGAGATATCGGCATCGGCCTTCAAAAAAACCCATATCTGTCGACCACTACTTCTGAGAGTACAAATACTAGAGTTTTAAAACTACAACGTGCCTTTAGCCAGAGTACTCAAGCCTCTCAGTCACATGTGTACTTGAGCTGAATATCATTGTTAAAAGTGTTTTGCCTTATGATCAATGGGTTAAATTTGTGACTCTTTCCCACAATTTCACAGACAAGGTTTAAGTCTAGTTCTAGACTAAATCTGAGCTGTTTCGACTGAAATAAACTTGCACTGACTGATCTTAAAACATATCATTGTCTTCGTTTTGTCTTAAGATGCACATTTAATGTTCTTTTCTAAGGTGTGTTTATAAAAATTACTTAAATGTCCTAATTAATCTATGGCCTAATCCAAGGCTAAAACCTGTCTATGAAACCAGGCCTAACTGTAACCGAACTTGACCAAAAATTGTATGCAATACATTTTCAGGGCAAATCACAGTTCACAGTAAACATGCTTCTCATGAACTACATCTCTGCAAGTGCTGCAGGTTTAATGTTTGGGAACGTAATGTATATTGAGTTTAAAGCTTGTGAATTTTACACTGAACTTGAGAGAAGTTTGGGGACTCCTGATTTGGTTCATTACTCACCTGAGGAGTATAACAGCAGGTGGTGGCTTTACAGGCAAATGCTGACAGACAGATGGAGATGATAAACTCAAGCACGGCGAATACCAACAACACACCTCTTATTCCCATGAAGAGAGTCTGAGAGAAAAATCAACATTAATACAAATAAGTAGAACAAAATCAATAATAATTTGACGACACAATGTCAGCTCAGCAGTCCAGAATCATCATTCTTGAAGTTTATATGATAATACGACACATTTCAGATATGCTTTTTGGGCACTAAATTACGGCTCAAATGTTAGTAAATTTACTGGTGCAAGCCTTAATAAATCATGTTCCATGATTCATTTAAATAATATTCTGTCCAAAATGGAAACAGGGTTTCTAATGACATGAACAAGATATATTTATTGTATATAAATTTATTCCTCAGAGATACGAAACAGCACTGTGCCTGTTTTACTTTTGTTGTAGAAATAGCCAAAAATTCCTAGTTTAAAGAACTGTTGTAAAAAAAAATTATAATAAAAAAAGTAAACTGGTCAATGGCACGTTAACATTGGGTGGGCTACAGGCTAAGGTTTCAGTCCTTAAGCTGCCTGACCCGCCATGGGATTTTTTTGTTATCTTTTCTTTTCCCATGTGTCTTGTTTTTGGTTTGTTCAGTTCTGTTTGTCGATTCATAAAGTTGACGCTTGTTACGCCATAAATCAGTCTGTTTTAAAACTAAAAGACGAAAAACAGATGTTTTTTAATGCTGACAGATAAGCATATTTGTCAGGTTGGGCAAGTAAAAAAAAACAAAATGTTCTAAACTAGCTTGGTTAATCAGCTGTACTTTGACCTATGATATTATTATTATCGAGAACATTAAGAAGGTAGTTGGAGCTGTATTCTGCTGCTGTGATTCTCTCTGATGATTCAGTAACTACCGCGGGGGAGAAAAAAAATCTTCAGTCTGTCCAATGATTGGAAACAGACATTATGTACATCAGACCAAAGATATTGGCTCATATTTTTGGACATTTGTCTCTTGACAAAACAACAAAAATGAAATTTAGTGAATTTTAAACTTTAAGACATACCTTATAATTTGTTGAATATTTACATTCATAATAATCCGAATAACCATATGACCGATAACGTCCGCAGTAAATGTGTGGACCTATAGCCAAATCCAGTGAAAGAAAAAATATGGCAAGTCCTGCAGTTATAGCACTGAAAATGTTCATTCCCAGTGAAGCTTTCACCTATAGACAGAAAAACAACATAAAACAGATTAATAAATACATTTGTAAGAATTGTTCACACTATAATGTAGATAGAAAAGTACATAAAACTACACTATTCTTCACATAAATGAATGAAACTTCATTAGGCAGCAGTGATCAGGGTCCAAGCACCAGTGGCTCATGATAATAAAGTGAAAAAATTAAAATGTGTCAATGTGTTTTTTACTGCAAAGTTCAGTCAATCTTCGTAGATTTCTTCTTAGCTTACAGTGAACATGCTGGTGTAAAAGAGATCAAATGTCATTTTAATTGTATTAAATCTAACCAAAAGAACAATAGAAAGCATTCTGCAAAAGTCGATTATAAATTCAACTGACGTTGAATTATACAACACTGTATAATTGCATGCATGATTTATGATGTCTTCTTTGAATGAAATTTGAGTAAAAGCTACACAAAACACACAGAAGTTTCCCCAGCCACTGAGAATTGATGTTATTAGTAACTGAAATTTGATTGGCCGGTAGTGGCCATACTATGAATAATAGTCACTGATGCCTGTATATGTTTAGGCCAGAAAAAGAAGAAGAAAATATTATACACCAGCACAGAAAATAAGCAAAAACTATTTTTGTACTTCCAGCACAGTGCTTGGACCCCTAAAAGTGTTGTGTAGTACGTACCAAACACACACTGGAGCGGGAATTAATTTTGTTTTCTGCAGCAATGCTGAGTGAACCTGCAGAAATAAACTGAGAATAGAGAGAAAGGACAAAATTAAAACTTGGATTGGAATATGTAGCTTGTTTTATAAAAGAAAGACACTTAAACACTTAATTATAAAATAGTTTCTTACGATGACAGATCCCCAGAAAGGAAGACCAGTAAAGACAAAGATGGCTTCTGCATAAACTGTAGACACGATGCCTAACAGGAGAGTCAGCACACCGATTATTATCTGGCCCACCTGTGAGAGATAAAAACAACACTGAAAGTGTAAGTACAACAAGAGAGTCTTTTATGAAGAGGAACAATATAAAATATACATTTATGGCAGTTGTAGTTATGGACTTATGATTGTACTAGAAAAATATCTAAAGAAAAACATTCACTGATTTACTGTAAAGTGTATTATTGTGTAAATGATAAACCTGATCTCATACTGATGTGTTTTCTGCAGCTTTATCAAGGCTTAGTCACATTCTTTAATAAAAAATGTTTACGCTTTATATTAAGTGAAGTGACTTGGTGACCCATACTTGGAATTTGTGCTCTGCATTTGACCCCTTCAAGTGCACATACACACACACCGTGAACACACACCCAGAGCAGTGGGCAGCCATTGCTGCAGCGCCCGGGGAGCATCTGGGGGTACTGTGCCTTACTCAAGGGTCTCACCTCAGTCGTGGTATTGAAGGTGGAGAGAGCACTGGGAATTCACTCCCACCACCCACAATCCCTGCCGGACCTGGGACTCGAACCCATGAAGTCCAACTCCCTGTCCATTAGGCCATATAAACACAGAAAAGTGTTTAAGAGACATGTCTCACCCCAAGGGCTTTCGGTTGTCCTTTCAGAAATGCCTGAATTCCTCGAAGGGGTGAAGATCCAGCCACCTGCTGTACATAAACAGGAGCAGGAGCATTGGTCAGCGTCGTAACAGGAGCTGTTTGTGTCGCTGGCTGCAGCTGGATGACAATTGTTGAAGAGGTCACGGGTATGACAGTCTGAGACATTCTGCTTTCTCAATCTCCAACTGACCTGGACAAAGTAAATCAAAAGATGTAGACAATATGATTATGAAACAGATAAACATTTCCTATTCATGTTTACATATGATTCATGAACTCATAACCATAGTCTGTATGTGTGACCATGATTTCAACTAGAAGTCTTTTCAAGGCCTTCTGTTCTACAGAAAAAAGTCACATGTGAACTTACTGTCATGTGACAAGAAAATGTGTCATTTGTACTTTAATCAGTTTGAAAAGTGTATTTAGTTGACTCTTTTTGTATTCTTCTAAAGCAGGCTATTGTTATATTCAAAATAGTTTTTGTTATTATATACTAACTTGTTATT
Organism: Enteromius unitaeniatus; assembly: GCA_032359435.1. NCBI lineage: Eukaryota > Metazoa > Chordata > Actinopteri > Cypriniformes > Cyprinidae > Enteromius > Enteromius unitaeniatus. The sequence continues at coordinate 14,514,585 of JAUMHI010000037.1, read as the reverse complement.
AACACTGTAAAGCCCCATTTTTTTTCTCTCCTTTAGACAAAGAAACAATTTGCTTTGTTTTTAAAATATATAATCATATACTTGGTACACCTGGCTTTTATGAGCCTTTTTATTTTAGAAATAGCTGTAAGAGGATAACACTTAATTTTCTGAGACGTTATTTAATACCACTATAATACCATATACTAAGATAAAAGCTTTAGCAATTAACTAATAAGAATATCTGGCATGTCTCATGCCTGCCCTATTAGAGGTCTATTTGACATCTAAAAGAAGACGTCCAATAGATATATTGCAGATGAGCAAACAACCTAAATAATACATCTTGCAGATGTAAATACAGATGTCAAATAGATGTTTCTGAGGTATTATCCCAGATAGCACATGTACGTCTGCAAGATGTCTGTTAAAGATCTCTTGATCTGGAAATCATCTGCTGTCTATAAATGTCTGACAGATGTCTTTCAGATGTCAGTTTTACATACATTTTTAATCATAAACATCTTAAAGACATCTAATAGACATCTGTTTGACATCTAAAAGGAAGTGTCCTTTAGACAAGTAAACACTCTTAAAAATACACCTTGCAGATGTCAAATAGATATCTCCAAGATGTATGTGTGCTAACAGGGATCAGTGTTATCTTCTTAAATTACACAACCCAGTGGAAATTACACGTAAATCTTCTATCACTTCCAGGAACATAACACAGTCAATGCCCTCACAGTCATCACAGTCCACAGTCAGCAATTACCTGCAACTCTTGTTTGCATTCCTTCAAGGCCTTGCATTGATTATCGGACACTCAATTCCCAGACCATCACATATCTGTACCCCCTTTCTCTGGTACCTGCAGCACTCGAGGAACTCAGTAGTACCTGTATTTTCTCCAAGTTGGACCTGCGGAGCACTTATAACCTAGTTTGCATCAGGTAGGGATTACAAGGTGCCGTCCATCACTCCTACTGGCCATTATGAGTACCACGTCATGCTGTTCGGATTCTCCAACGCTCCATGGTACAGTTCCTTGGGTACATCAGTCACAAGGGTATCCAGATATGGACCAAGATAAGGTGGTGGCTGTTCAAGAGTGGCCTTGTTCCTAGTGTATAAAGGAGTTGCAAAGAGTTCCGTGGTTTCACCAATTTCTACTGTCGGTTCATCAAGCATTGCAGTCTGCTGACAGCCCCCCTTACTTCTCTCCGTCATGACAAGCCCCTGTCCCCAGTGCCCACGACAAATAAATTTTAATTGAATTGAACTTCCAGTGTGGCTGTTAAGCATAAGCAGCAGAGCGGTGCCAGTGTTGGTTGGAGACTGTGAGTGAATTCCCTGTTTTCTCATTTCTTTGTCTTGCTTTTGCAACTGTTTAAGTTTGTCAGTATTTTTATCTGACTAAATCACGCGGTGTCATGGGACGAAAGTGCCTTCCGCGGTGACTGTTGTTTAACTGCAGAGGAAGTTGTGGGACATGTTGTGGGAAATGTCAGCTTCTTAAATGAACAGCAAGTTAATTAAGACTGGAATTGTTGTTGACAGGCTTTTTACTTCAGACCTTCTGCTTTCCATGCCATCAAAAAAAAGTGCTGCTGTCTAATGTTCTGCCTTTCATAAGTGAAGAAACTTCAGTAAGAATCATGTCTTGATAAGATGATACCAATTGGTTGTGCTTCTCTTTTAAAGCATGTAGTATCTTTTAGACATGATTTTAAAAGAGGATGAGGAACTGGATCTATCACTGCATTTGAAAGTTGATGATTTTTGATGATGATGTAATGCAAAGTGATATCCAGGTTTTGTAAAGATTACTTAGGAGTTTTAAAGATCTATGTTCTGAAAATGTTAACTGGAGTAAAGAGTGAAACTTTATTGTTAGGTAAGTGGGCAGATGGAAAGCCAGATCTTCCTGAATGTTTAACTCTGGGAAAATTTGGGTTTAAGTATTTTTTGAGTGTTTCTGGGAGATGAGCTTACAGTGCAAAAAAATTGGGAAGGGGTTATTGGAAAAATTAAGGGTGGTCTGAAGAAATGGAAATGTCTAGATGTCTTTTAAGTATAAATCCTTCGGTCGCCTCTTCATTGTGGCACAGGTTTGCCTGTGTTGATCCTCCCTTGAATCTATTAGTGAAAATTCAAGCAGTTGTAGTGGATCTTTTGAGATTAGTTGCATTGGGTCCCCCATAATGTGTTATTCTTGCCAAAGGAACAAGGTGGACATGTATTGATACAGCTGCAAAGGAGGATAGCAACCTTTAGGTCACAGTTTATACAAATGTTATTAGTTGGTTCAGTTAGATGGTGTGCTAATTTGTGTGTGGTGTGTGTGTCTCTACAGCCTGACCTCACTTTTGAGGAGGTTACTGCTGCTGTTATGGGACATTCCTCTGGACGCACACCAGGGTTGGATGAATTACCTTCTGACTACTATAAGTGATTTTGGAATATAATTGGGAGTGATTATTTTGAGGTTCTACAAATATACGGGGAGAAAGTAAGCTGGATAGCCTGTGCCCTCCTGAGGAACATGAGATTAGACCCCAACTTGTTCCTCATGGACAATAATAAAATGGGGCCTCACAGGACTAACATCTTTTTACAGGTCTATGTTGAGATCATGGATGTTCTTCAGATTCTCTTGGGAGCTAATTGGAGTGAATTCACTGTCCCACAAGAAGGCATTGTGGATGGCAAAAATGACTGAAATTGGACACCTTGGTTCTGAAGACGGATGGATTTCTGCCGATGAATTGGCAGCACAAGCTGGGCATCAAATAACTGAGTTCTTTTCAATGGATTATAGAGTTGACAATGACTTGTTTCCCAGAGCTGAAGAATTCAGCGGATACTACATAATTATCGAAAATGGATGATGACATGCTATCTTTCATGATACCTCAGTTGGGACTCCCCTAAAGGCCACTGGGGGACCCTGTAGAGAAAAGAACTGGAGATCTGCAGTGGAGGATTGTGCATAGTATAATAGCCACAAACAGACATAGAGCGCACCTTGACACACAGGTAGGCGAGGATTGTTCTTTTTGTGGAATATTAGTTTTTTGTTATATTTATAATATAAATATTTTATTTTTAATAGTGTATGGTTATTTTAAATTAGGTAAGATCAGCTGGAATGTTGCCAAACCCCTGTAAAATCAGCTTAAACCAGCTAAGACCAGGCTGGTCTCCCAGCTAAAACACTAACATGAACACTAGCAACACACAACAACATCAGATGAGCATAACTTTAGCATCTGATAAAGCAATAAAAAGCTTAGGCTGGTTGGCTGTTTTATTTTTTTTTTCAGCAGGGATCGCCTGGCTAATTGTCTCGACGATAACATACTCCGTTTTAGGGCTGTCCCTGAATAGTCGAAGATTCGATGCATGGATATGCGGAGCCTGATTCGGCCACCGATCTCACAGTCGAATCTTTGTGGGTGGAATGAGCATCATACCATTTTGGCAATATGGGGGTGCTCAATGTCTAATTGCACACAGAACTACTGGTTCTATTACGGTTATATTAAGTTATATACAGCCTTTAATTATGATAATGCAAAATGGTAAAAGATGATCCAAAAAAAGGAAAATGCAAGTTGTGCCAACAGCTCATGTCGTACCACTCATCAACAACAAACATAGCTTTCCACTTAAAACAGGTAAGTTTCTCACTAATAAACGGTTCACTCTTTCATATATAATGGCGCTTTTAATTTACGAATAGTAATATCATACGTTTCGATCCACCCACAGTATCAGACTGACTAGCAGCAGTGCCGGTAACTCAAAGAAAGCTAGATTTGATTTTGCCTTTTTTGTTGTTTCGGCAGTTAAAAAGAAAGCGTTCACAATTCACAAACTTTCGTTGTTCTAATAATTTAGTTTGTTTTATTTTATTTACTGATCACTCAGGGTTACCTCATTTAACTGTGGTTTGTGTTTTGTAATACATATATGTTCCCCTGCACTTTGGCATTTTGCACACATTTGTTATGACTTCCTGTGACTTGATTCTGACTTTATTTCTTTTTTTTATTATTATTATTAGAAATGTATAATCTGTTCTAATTTAATTCTTTAAATTAATGCTTTTTTTGTGTCAATGTTGCGCTGCACTGAAAGCATGCTGGCACAGGCAATTTTGCCGATTTAATTTAATTTCGCAAAATGTGAAATGCAAATCCTAGAGTTTTTTTTTTAGGTTTATTTATCAAAATTCTTCTTTTATTATTTGTCTGATGTTCTGTATTTCGATCGCGGCTTTAGAATATTATAAGAAAACGTTTACAAATGTTTATCCACCACATTACCCTTTTTATTTAAGTTTGTCTGTCAGTTGGCAGGCAGTTTTGGTCGTTTTATTAAATGTTGTCGCTGTGTGCAGTGTGTAAAATAAAATAAAAATAGTTTTACCCTCCTGCTGACTATAGTGTCTTGCCCCTCCCAACCCATTCACACACACACATAGGCCTAGATGATTCGACTATCGGTCGACTATAGAAAGATTCGAAAATTCTGATTCGACTATGAAAATTCATAGTCGGGGACAACCCTACTCCGTTTATGTTAACTGAATATCAAGAAGTAGTTTATACACTGCACTGTCACTTCTGGTAGAGATTCACTCAACTTTTTACTACTAGTTTAATGAAAATGTATTTAATTTGATTTTACTTATTATAATAAATACACTGTATAGTTAGAATTCTAATAAAAACAGTGAAACTAGGGCCTTGTGAGTAATTTGTTAATATTGTAAACGTTCATCTGAATACATGAATGATGTTTAATAAATATTTTTTTATGATTATGTTTTTCACATTCCAAGGTGATTGTCTTTCAAATTTAGCGCTGCCTCTGGCAGTCAACAAAACTCAAGACAGATGGTCACATGCTGTACTTCTCTACCACAGACACTTTCTGTTGCTGGTTTCGTTTTCAAAGTGTTCCAACAAATTTCCACCGAAATAAAACACACTGAACACTGTTTTCAGTCATAAAAATGACATGGGTTCTCTTGCAAGTGCAGTGCAAAATATGCATGTTATGGGGAAAAAAACTTTAGGCTTTAAATATTTGGTTTACAAGTTTAACAATGCATCCAAACACAAACACTGCAAGCTAAAGCTAAAGGTTATTTTCATCTGTTTTATATGCTGTGTTTCAAAAATAAAACACTTTCCTTCTGTACATTGCTGTGAAGACAATAAGTTTTGTGGTGCTTAAAAATCGATATCATTAATAAAAAACAAATAAATTATAGTAATCCTAAAGTGTTTTAGGCGTAATATTTCTGTAAAGGCTACAGTTTATCTGTGTAGTTGTATCTGATGTCTCTGACTCCTCAAGTAACGTTAAACAACTCTAAACTATGCCAAAAACACACACATATCGTGACATTTAAGTTATGAGAAGGACATACTAGACTTACCGATAAGCGAAACAGAAGTTGTAAGCCTTGGTTCACAGTGTTGAGAAATTTGATCTTCCCACACGACGATCTCAAACTTTAGTTTCACTTTAACTTACATGTGAAAACCTGTAAATCAGGACTGGTGAGAGAGGGGGAGGGTTGCTAGGTTTTCACAACAAGACCTGACAAATTATTATTCAAAAGTAGACCAAGCTTTTTGCGTTCCAGGGGCTAAATATCAGGTTAACAGTGGTGCTTTTACCCGCAGACTTGGCAACACTGAAGAGTTGCGACAATGCTCAATCATTACGTGATTCACATAGACTTCAAATAGTTTCAGGAAGTTCACAGAAGACAATTCAAATACAGTGAGTTAGAAACAGAATTCTGTTAGTAGAAAATAAAAGCAGAATGAATGCATGGGTTCACCAGAGAGGAGAAAAAATGGTTTAAGTTTGACCAAATTCAGATTTATTTGTATTATACACACACTCAAAATAGCTTTACAGAAAATGTAGTAGTTTTGTAAATTCTTTCAGACGTTTCATCATGTATCAATTTACTGCTAGAATTTTAAGTAGAACTATTAATCTTAAAATATTAAGTGCAGTTTATCTATTATTAGTAGTAGTTTTATTTAATATTTTAATTCATTTATTAAATATATTAACGTTTATTTTTTCCCCCAAAGTTAAACAATCACTCAAGTCACACAACTGTATGGTTTATAGTTAACTATATATATAATAAAGCAAACCCCTAGATGAACACAGAAAAAAAAATCACTGATTGCATGGATTACATTTTTTTTAACAATCCTCCCAAATAATGCAGTTTCAACATAGCACTCTGGACAGTAAACATTACAATTTTTATACATTGATGCATAAAAAGATTTTGATTACCAGTTAAAGTAATCAATATTTCTATATAAAGCAATGGCGAGACCCCTTTGGGGTAAGGGCGTGTTTGTTTTCAAATGCTTAGACAGATTCATCATTTCTTTTATTTTGCCACAGATTTATGATGAACATTGGCAGCTTTAAGCTGTCTGGCTGTAAATTCTCTTCCACGATTGCAGTTCTGTTTGCTCGATGGTGCACCTGTGGAAAACATACACGTATAGTGTTAGAATTAGGGAAGCATAAGAAATTAGTTTTACAAGAAAGGTGTCACACTTCCCGGGGATGGGAGTGCTAGTTCCTCCTCCAATAAGTTCTCCACTCTGTGCATCCTGGTTGAGCATCCTCAGCACCCTCGGCAGTCAGACTCGGCGGAGCAGTGTTCCAAGCTTGGGTCAGTCTATATTGGGGTCTTCACATGTTACCTACTTTCAGGCATAATGTGGCATCAGGTTGAGGTTGTAACATTTTACATGGTCTGTGGTCACGACATAACTCGTAGTGGCTGACAGATAGGGAACATAAAACAAATAGTTTAATCTCATCATTATATATATCAACGTTAGTAAAACCTCATGTTCAAATTGTTTTCTTTAGGCGAACCCTGCAACCGCATCATGACGAGGAGATACTGGACTTACCATTAAATAAGACAGAAGTTGTAATCTTCTTGTAAAAACCCAGATAGCACAGGTACGTCTGCAAGATGTCTGTTAAAGATCTCTTGATCTGGAAAGCATCTGCTGTCTACAAATGTCTGGCAGACGTCTTTCAGATGTCAGTTTTACATACATTTTTAATCATAAACATCTTAAAGACAGCTAATAGATGTCTATTTGTCATCTAAAAGGAGACGTACAATAGACATATTGCGTATGTGTAAACGCTCAATAAATCCCACGTTTTTTCCCCCGGGAATAAATGCTTGGATTATGGAAAAACAGAGCAGATATAGAGCTGTGAAAGAGTTTCCTGATGCTGTACATGACCTAATTTACACATTAAGGTTTCAGCTCATCCCTCCCATCCATGCTTTAATCTATTGTTACAGCAATCCAGTGCTAGGACTAGGTGCTAGGTGTGCATGAATCTAGATAGTTCTTACATAAAATTAATTGTAAGGTTTTGTTGGAACAATCGGAGCTCTATTAATGTCTTGATTAACTGTGATTAATATTCATGTACTGATAACTAACAACTTTTACATTTACAATGTGTATTACTGTATGTATACTAACTAGTGTATTTATTCAATAATAATTAATATATAGATATTCATATGCTAAAACACATTTAAACTGATTAAAATAATCTGAAAATAAAACTGTTAAATGATTTTAACAAGATATCCAATCATCCACAAACACTTTAATATTTGTTTTCAGAGCAGTTTTCTTTTATGCATTACAAATATTTCAGATATGAGATGAAATGTGTAATAAGAAAACAAAGTGATAGAAAGTTTATAATGGAGTTTTTCAGTGACGAAAGAGACGGGGATGAGTGGATCCATTTGCGGGGCTATTGAAAGACATATTTTTTTTTTTGTTTCAGAACGGAATACTGTTCACTTATTAATATTGTTTGCATTCACTGTATTGTGGAGGAGCAGATGGGTAATGACTGGATGAGCTGCTGAACATAGGTATCTACAAGACAAAGAAACAAAAAATATGACAATATATATATATAACAAAAACTATATGATCAGCTTGGTTGCTTATTCACTTATAATTACACCCAATTATTAGTGCTTTTCTAATACAAGGGCCTCATTTATTAAGCGTGTGTACGCACAGATTTGATCGTAGAGTGGGTCTTTGATGTGGAAAAGTTCTTAGCGTCGCGTCAGGGTGTGAGAACATGTACATAAACTTTTTCTTGTCCGAGTACAATTTTTTGTCCTGAAAAGTCTACATGTTTCTGGAAATCTGTTCTTGCAGCTCTCTGTTCTCGATGAAAGGATTTGGACGATGACTGCTGATCTTTTATATGTTAATGACATTAATTATGAGTCGTTTAAGAGGCTGAGAGCTGAAAACATTCAGTCGTGTGCAAGTTCAAGATCATTTACGATTCATAGATTTGACTTCGGAAAGTGAAGAATGAGTTTTCTGTGCTTATGTTCATTCTATGACTCACATTATATATATATATATATATTTGTATATTTTAGAGATGACCAAAAGATACGATTTAGGATGCTTTTTGGCGGAAAAAAGCATTAAAGCATACGTTTACTTTAATCAAATTCCAACTAATCCTGGGTTACAAGCTTCGCTTACCTGTTGAGATCTGTTGAGATCCTGGAAATGAACGGGCATGAAATTAGAGGACTGTGAAACCTGAGCAAACTGCACCTGTGAAAAAAATACACATGTAATGTTAGAAATAGGGATGAATAAGAAATTAGTTTTATGGGTAAGTGTTTACCCCTTAACTGCCACCTATTTTTTTTCACTATATTACAGTTAAATCCTAATGTAGACATGACAAACGTCTCGGTTACGTATGTAACACTCGTTCCTGAAGAAGACATTACATCCCTCCTGCCACAAGTTCGGACTGCTATGGGGAGACGCTTCCTTAATTAATTATTTTACCATTTTACTCAAAGTCCAACTAATGCTGGGTTACAAGCTTCGCTTACCTGTTGAGATCTGTTGAGATCCTGGAAATGAACGGGCATGAAATTAGAGGACTGTGAAACCTGAGCAAACTGCACCTGTGAAAAAAATACACATGTAATGTTAGAAATAGGGATGAATAAGAAATTAGTTTTATGGGTAAGTGTTTACCCCTTAACTGCCACCTATTTTTTTTCACTATATTACAGTTAAATCCTAATGTAGACATGACAAACGTCTCGGTTACGTATGTAACACTCGTTCCTGAAGAAGACATTACATCCCTCCTGCCACAAGTTCGGACTGCTATGGGGAGACGCTTCCTTAATTAATTATTTTACCATTTTACTCAAAGTCCAACTAATGCTGGGTTACAAGCTTCGCTTACCTGTTGAGATCTGTTGACATCCTGGAAACGAACAGGCATGAAACAAGACTGTGTAACCTGAGCAAACTGCACCTGTGAAAAAAATACACATGTAATGTTACGTATGTAACCCTCGTTCCCTCAAGGAGGGAATGGAGACATTACTTCATTGACTGACATCATGGGGTGCCACTTGGGAGACCAATCGACTCTGATCTTAGGAGAAGACGGCAATGGGAATTGCCAGTGGTTTTTGCATGCCAAGCCACTCCTCGTACATACGGGTATATAAAATGGCGGCGTGCAAACCACCATTAGGTTTCTGCTGAGGAGCCGATCGGAAGCGACTGCCCAGCGCAGTCCGACCTTGTGGCAGGAGGGATGTAATGTCCCTGTTTCCTCTTTCAGGAAATGAGGGTTACATATGTAAGACATTCCCTTTCCCGTGGGATGGTGAGTGAGTCGCCCAGAAGAGCATGGCCACAAACTCCGCCTCAGACTTCTTCTGAGCAGCTGCCTTGGTGGGGGGGGCTGCTCAGTTTCGTCTTCGGCAGAGGCTGATGATAGCCCCTCCTCTGATGCAGCGAGAGACATCTCATCCTCTTCCAGAGCACCGAAGGAGACACTGGGATGAACTGTCGCCATCGTTCGAAAACTACATGGGGCCTTGGGTCAGGGGGTCAGGAGCCCGTAGGGATTTGCCGGGCTGGCTATTCCTGATGGTCACCATGAGGTCTGCCAAGCCACTAGCCGACATGTTTTCAACGACCATGCAGGAAAATTTGCTCTTTTAATCTGGACTGCCAAGGGGAGGACCGCCACCAAAAACTTTCGCCCTGTGCAGTCTCTCCACTGTAACGCAGGACGCTCCGACCAAGGATCTCTCCAGAGCAAAGTATTTTTCTCCTTCTCCAACTTCGATCGGCTTCAAAGTAGAAACATAATCTTATATACTCGTATGTACGGGGAGTGGCTTGGCATGCAAAAACCACTGGCCAATTCCCATTGACTTTTTCTCCAAAAATCGAGTCGATTGGTCTCCCAGGTGGGACCCCATGATGTCAATCAATGACGTAACGTCATAGTGGCTGACTAAAAGGGAACTATATTTCACTGGAAAGGTCTAAGGCTCCTAAATAGATATTTTGAATAGAGGTTAGATGAGTGAGACAGTGCTGGACTGCTTCAGGACAGTTCTGAAAACCATTTCAGAGACATGTGGTTAAATGTTACTCACATAAAATACATTACATGCTTGCACAATTGTAAGGCAGCTTTAATCATCTTATTGGTAGCTTCATGACTTAACTGACCATGACATTGTATGCACTTTGTGCTTTGAAATAAAAGGATACAGGCTACAGTTGCAAGCACAGTACTGTTTGTGCTCTCGTTTGACTCGTGGCGCTGAAGTGAAGGGGGTTTGATGTATTTTGACTGAATAAATACACTTCATGTCAAGTGAAAAAGTGAAAGAAGCAGCAATTGTGAGTGGGGTGGCAACCCCCCCGCCTGCGTTAATTGCGTTAAATATTTTAACATATTAAAAAAATTAATTGCATGTATTAACATGTCAATTTTGACACCACTATAAATTTCTTGTACAATATATAATTTGAAAGCTTAAAACCTCAAGATCATCTTTTTAATCTTGATGAAATATATACTGTCGGAAAGGTCTGGCTCTCAGGAATCGATATTCGGTCATGGAAGTACTGCTGAAAGAGAAATGTATACATTCGTGTATAGAAATCAATAACAAAAATCAAGAAATCTTTTTTTTTCCAACTTCAAATTTGCAACATAACTTATTTAGACACATGGCTTTAATTTTATATCAAATTAAAATAGGATTAAAACCTAATTTGTAAAATATTAATTTTACAGTAAATTATCTTTACTTCATTATCTTTACCGTAAATTATATAATAACTAAATAATTTTGTTATACTTTCATTTTTTAAAACGATTTCACATCTGCAATACTTTTCTGCTTTAAAAAGAGCCCAAGCCTAAGTTTGAATAGTGCATTTTCATGTATATATATTCAAAAAGCAGGTTGACAGTTAAAGAGTTATACAACAAAAACCTGACAAATGACTAAAAGTAAAATATTGAGCAATAGAGCATAATATGTTCAGCACATATTGACATATTCTATAAACACCAACTTCTTCTGAGTAGTTATCAACCAATATAAATCACCAAGGCATTTTTCAAATATCAGCATCAGCCAATAAATTTTCCTGTTTGGCCAATATCTTTCATTCTGACAGTGTGCATTAATTTAGTTCTGTCTAATATCGTAAAAAAAATCTAATAACCAGTTAGAACAGTTAAATTAAGGAGTATTATAGTGATTGCTTTAATATTATTAGTAATAGAAAATCTAAGATTATAATACTTTCTTGTTTGCCGTCAGTGTTCAACAAATATGCATTTCTATCATTTAAACATGACAGAATGACTAATGAACATTTAAATTCACAAAACTTGCAAACTTAGTCAAATCTAGTTGAGATCTTGTGGTGTGTGTGTATCCTAATCGTGTGTTCTCTGCGTGACGGTATGTCCGTGTGAATTAAATGCTGACAAAATTTCAGCTTTTATATTACACTTTTATATTTTACGCCATTTTGTAATTATTTCAAATTTCGTAAATATTAATTAAAATAAATCAAGGTATATCAGCATAATATCTGCAATTTTGTCCTAAGCTTTTTTCCTAAGGTGTGTTTATAAAAAAATTACTTAAATATCCTAATTAATCTATGGCCTAATCCCAGATTAGACCTGTCTATGAAACTGGGCCTAAGTGTAAGTGGAATTAACCAGAAATTTTACGCAAATCAGTTTTTAGGGCAAATCAGTTCACAGTAAAATGCTTCTCATGATCTCCATCTCTGCAAGTGTGCAGGTTTAACTCTTGGGAACATACCCAGATAGCACACATACAACTGAAAGATGTCTGTTAAAGATCTCTTGAACGTCTATTTGACATCTAAAATAGAGCCCTGCATTACCAGAATTACCAGCCCGAGCCGACTCGAACCCGTCTTTTTCCCCGTCTACCAAAACGTTTTATGCTGCTGTTTCAGCTATTAAAATATTTTGAGTGTTATGACAGAATGATTATATTTTGTTCTGTTTTTTAATAAGCTAATTTAGACCTTTTTTTTGGTTAAATATAAGTTTGCCCGAGGGGCGTAAAAAGTCCTGGGCCTACATGCAGGGCTCTAATCTAAAAGAAGACGTCCAATAGACATATTGCAGATGAGCAAACAACCTAAATAATACATCTTGCAGATGTAAATGCAGACGTCAAATAGACGTCCCCTAGATGTACGGATCAGGGTAATATGTGCTGAGTTTACTTTTAAAACTTGAGAATGTAACATTGAGCTCAAGAGAAGTTTGGGGACTCCTGATTTGGTTCATTACTCACCTGAAGAGTATTACAGCAGGTGGTGGCTTTACAGGCAAATGCTGACAGACAGATGGAGATGATAAACTCAAGCACGGCGAATACCAACAACACACCTCTTATTCCCATGAAGAGAATCTGAGAGAAAAATCAACATTAATACAAATGATTAGAACAAAATCAATAATAATTTGACTGACACAATGTCTGCTCAGCAGACTTGAATCATCATCAAGTTTATATGATAATACGACACATTTCACAAAATTATGGCACAGATATCGGTTAATTTACTGGTGCAAACCTTAATAAATCATGTTGTGTGATTCATTTAAATATTTTTTTTAGTCAGAACAGTTCCATTCCTGGATTCTGATTGGTCAGCAGCTGTGTTTTATTCACGAAACAGCACAGTTAGGACTGCTTCACCCAACACTTCTGTGTATCATTAAGCAACACCCTTAGCAATGACCCTTAGCAACATTAACAATCAATAATACAGCATAAAACTGTTCTGTGTATTATGTATTTCTGCACAATTAAATGTTTGTTATTTATTTAATGAAGTATGAGTGACCCCTGCATGTTGTCTTGAATCTTTAATTTTTTCTTCCCATCTCTGTCTAATAAAGGCTTCTCGTTGTCAACGGGCGGTCCTCTGTGGCGCTGTCCAACCGGCTTCAGCGGGAACCTTCGCCGGAATTTTAGTTCCTACCCGGACCTCATTTCCCCGAACACCTGCGGGGTTTCCTCACCACAGGTGTTTACTATT
>JAUMHI010000037.1:14470194-14490664 GCA_032359435.1 Enteromius unitaeniatus | reverse complement strand
ACAGGCGGCCGAAATGAGTTTCCTCCGCAGGGTGGCTGGGCGCTCCCTTAGAGATAGGGTGAGGAGCTCGGTCACTCTGGAGGAGCTCAAAGTAGATCCGTTACTCCTCCACATCGAGAGGCTAGCTGAGGTGGCTCGGGCATCTGTTCCGGATGCCTCCTGGACGTCTCCCTGGGGAGGTGTTACTTAAACACCTTAAACCTTTTGGCCTTTCAGTTTACAGGGATACAAGAAGTGTCCTTATAAACCATGCTTACATTACAGTACCCATGTCATTATACACATTTGTGTTCTCATAAACCATATACCTGAATACACACACACACACTCACTCAAACAAGAGGGCAGAGGAAAAACATAATTGTAGTCATATTAAAATAATATTTAAACTATAAAATGTGTTTTTAATCATCTTTATTTAATTAGAAGACACTTTTTTGTTCGCTAAGAAGTTGACTGCATTATTTAAACTGTAATGTGACGCCACATGGGACGGAGCAACGCAACAAATCACACTCCACCTGAGTCCACCTGAGGCATCAGGCACTTTGTCTGATGCCTTTTAATCGTAGTCCATTTCGCCCTATACCTGATTGTACAAGACCTGACACCGGACATTCTTTTTTCAGAGACCTGAAACCTTTCAATCACGATGCTGTATGGTCCATTGACTAAGGCCGCTTAGTCTGAGGTATTACGCATTTCCATTTTATGACTGAGGTCTGAGGATGTCCATCCGTGTCCAAATGTACACCGTAATAAAGGCACTTAAAACATTTCCAAATTTTGTCAAGCTGTGTAATTGTTGAAATATTGGCGCAGGTGCTTATTACAGATTGGAAATGATCAAACCTTCAATTTTGTTCACGTACATTTGTCTTATTGTTTTAAGAGGTGGTTTAAATATTACAGATGTGAAACAGATTAGGGATGTTCATTGTAACTGCTTAACCGTTAACAGACAAATAAAAATCAGTTCATTTTATTTATTTCAGTATTTTACCCAATTATTTAAAAATATTTGCAGCATTGTTAAAATGCACCACTCAAAGCCTATATAAATTTGTGTTACATTTTTTCCCCCTGAATTTTATTGGCAATATTCACAGAGCAGCAGAATACAGTTGTCTGTACTGTAGACAGGCTGCTTGAGTCCTAATACAGAGAGTGACAACCGCATCCTCGGAACACACGCACTGTGTGAACGGAACAGGACTCGTCATATACTGCTAAAGAAAGCCGCTCTGCTGCACAAACACGCCTTGTATCTACCGGGTATTACGTGTTTTCATGTGTGTTTTGGGTAACTTATAGTGATGGAGAAATTAGTTGCGTGTCATCTGAAAGTTGTATTAGATGTCGTCAGTTTTCCACGGAGCTGCTCCCGTCAGTTTTGTGTTCTGTGCACGATTAAAATGCTCCACTCTCTGCCCAAATTTGGCAAAGCTGCTGTCGGTTAATGAAGGTTTGATGAAAGAACTCTTGCCTCGATTGGACTCCTGTCATGTCAGAAAGTGACTTTTATAGACGTTGCCATCTTTGATATTCATTGGGTCACTTTTGCTATGGTTACTGGTAAGCAACACAGGCCTAATTCCCATTGCACGTTCATACCAAACTAACTTCCTTTCATTTTCTTGATTTATTATTTAGTTAAAATAGTTATATATTTCTTGTATAGGCCTATTTATACTTTATAATGATTTATTTTTTCTATGGTCGCAAAAGTGCTGCAGGCGTATCATATGAAATAGATCATGTGAATCTTCGTCTTCTGTTGTTTGCTAGTTTTTGCGTGTGTACAATGAATCCACAGAAAACAAATATTACTATTTTTAACGGGTCACAGGCGCTCATCCTTTCTAATTGAATTCAATTCTAATTTAAAAGAATGCTCAAGCCGAGAGTGACAGCTAGCAGGTTTCATGAGGCTTCTCGAGGAACCTGAGGAACTGGAACAATACTCCAGTAGTAAGTGTACTTTTGTGGTACACTTGGATGCTCCTTATCTTGGTGCCAGTCCTGATGTTAAAGTTTATGACCCTAATGCATAGATGAGTATCTTAAAGTGGACTCCAATAGGCTTAATTTGACTCATGCACTGTGTACATATATAAACTGTAAATACTCAAATTGTTTGTAATAAAACTTTTATTGGATCTTTTTTTTATTGGATTAGTAATAAATCATTTTACACGTGTGGTGAAAATGATAACAAACGGATTATGAAAAATTATGATTACAAAATCGGTATTTTTTATAACTTTTAATTAGAGAGGAGCTTGAAGCATTTTGCTGTTCTACACTACAGAGTAACACAATGAAAATTAGTTTTTAGATTTTATTCCTGTTATATATATATATATATATATATATATATATAATTTGAGTTAAATCACAACCCAACACAGTTCTTATGTTCTGATTTCAATTTATGTTTTGTGAAATAACCCTATAGTATTCTAATTCTCTAAACTTCAGCTGCTATTTTGGTTTAATAGAACACTTTTAATGATTTCGAGTTTGAAATGTTGATTTTATCATTCTAAAAATAAATGCTTAAAATGACTAAAAACCAATCTCTACCAATATTACAAGATATATTTCATTTGATTATATAATATAGTGAATGCAATTTTAGTGGTGCGGGCAATCATTTCCTACTTTCTATAGGCATCATCTTCATCATCCTCATATTTATCACAAGGCTCTGAACAGAACTTGTGTTTACTAATGCTGTAAGGCCTTCAGAACTTGGTTGTACTCTGCAGTGTTAGCGTCCTCGTGCTGGTCCTGATTCACCCACTCGCCCAGACGCTCACACTGCTTCTGATCCAGGATTCCCAAGCGGCTGTACTCTGAAACCAGGTTTCGGTATCCTGCTTTGTAGTAGCCTCGGATACCTTCATCAGACAAAATGTGCCACTGAGAGGGAATGCCTTCACCTGGAATTACAAACAAGCACATTATTGTCTCCCAGACAAGCAACACTGCAGCTCAGATTATCAGTTCTGTCATGCATGCTTTATATTTCATATCTTGTGTATATTGATCAAAAGACAATAAGATTACAACAACAACTGTTGAGTTACCGTATCTACCATAAACACCCTGACTAATCACAGTATCTGCTGGATGTTAGATCATGTGCTTCTTACCGAGAGCTTCTCTCAGCTTTTGTGAGGTACGCGGGTGATGTAGAATCATGCAGCGCTTCAGCAAAAGCTCCACGTCACCACTAATTATGGTGTCCGCTAGAAGATTCCTAAAAAAGAAAGAAATGTATAAAATAATCCCTCAGCTGCTTAACCCTTGTAATGCTGTACATAAAATGTTAAATGTTTAGTATTACTACTGATTCCTGTAGTGCTATTTGGAAGTCTGTACATAACCATTAACACAATGGATGTTACCTGGCCATCTGTGAGTGGCTGCTTGGGCCTGTAGTTAAAGCTTGTTTGTGATCTTGTCCCAGAACCTCCATGGCAATCAGATCCTGTCCATTACTGTCGGTCTTTATGCTGCTGATTAGTTCATAAAGCGGCAGGTTTTTATTTTTAAACTCGCTCACTGTGTTTGGGTTATCTATGACTGACTGAGCAAGTCTGATGGAGTCCTTCGGTGGAATGTGGCTTGTGTTGAGTGTCCCCGTGGTGTTCTTACTGGATCTCCGAGCACTTACAACACTACGGTGAAAAAATGAGAATTTGAAAGAATTAAATTAGCATGAAATAATTAACTTTTTTGAACTACGCTAATTAGTCAGATGGGTATTTCAGCTTCCTCTAGCTTCTGTTGATGTATGGAATCAAATAAATGGACACATGACACTTTGGGTTATGCATACATATGTATGTTATTATTATTGTTATCTTTTGGTGCATTAGATACATACACAATGGTGTTATGTTCTGACTAAATAGCAGAAATCACCTTCGGCAATCTAGTTCTTTACCTTTTATATTCACCAACAAATCCAAGATGGTACATTTTGATGAGGTCTTGTTCACCACTTTTGATGAATTTAACACTCTGTAAGTATTTCTGCAGTGGAACGTTGGTCGTCTTTTTACTTCCTCCAGATATGCAGTATTTACTGGGGTTTTTGTGACAGAAGTCGTATCCTCTTTGGAGAAAAAGCAGGGGTGTGTATGACTCGAGGTTTGTCTGGATCTAGTGAGAAATTACAAGTCTCAGATTAAACATAATTCTGATCATCTCATTACGTGCAGATGACTGAGTAACACTGTACACTGATTGGTCAGGAATAAAATGTTCCTTTACCACAATCTACACAAGGTGGGGGATAGCATGGACAGGGAGCAAACTAACTCCAGCTGGCCCAAAAGTAGCAGCTAATGAGATAATGATAGAAGCAGAAACGCTGTAAACAAAGCCTTCAGGTAAATGACATCTTAGTTTAAAAAAAATGTGCTGGACTTACGAAAATAACTAAATAAACATCTCCCTTCCATGAATAAATACTGTGAGACTGGGTAGGGTGGGTGAGGGTGTTTTTTTCATACGTGACAATCAGCATACACTTACATCTCTGATAGTTCCTTAAACTTTCCCAACTCTGGGAGAGACCCAACTCTGAAGCTAATTAAGTTCCTCCAAACGGGAACTAAAATCATTTCTAGTTCCTAGTTCCTTTGGTGTGAATGTGCCAGAAAGTGGGTAGTTCCACAACAAAAGGCCCTGTTGAATACATCTGAGCCATAAAATAAGTTTGCTCACCTCATTTTTAACTTTATTACGTAGCATCACAGCTTCCATCTTTGGGTCTTCTGTCTTGCTGCCAGTTGCTTGTGCTACAGCATGATAAAGATCATTCTGATGATCCGATTTGACGCTGATTATCCTGCCATCATCCTGTTCAATGTCAAAATGGCCGCTGTACAGCTGTGTATCATCTCTGTTTATAAAATGAAAAGTAACTACCTTCAGTACACAAAGTTCATAAGCATTAATTACATTTATTTTCATGTGTGAGCTATATAATACTATAGTGATCGGTCTTACTGTGAAGGATGTGTGGCTTTTGCAGATTTGGTTAATTTAAGTTTTATATCGCCTGCTGATTTGGTGGTTCCTGGGTAATGCTCCACAGTGAGCTGTTTTCCACTTTTATCAATGACAGATAGTTTAATTCCCTTTCCGTCCAGCAGGTTACTTTTTGTGAGCACATAGATATCGAGGGCTGTAGCAGGCTGATCAGCTTTGCACATGTCTTCTGTATACTGCATTAGCTTTGTTTTGTCCTCCTCTGACAGCTGTTCCACTTCCTTGTGGCTCGCAGATCTCTTATTGTGTTTTTCCTTCTGGTCGTCAAAGAAACGCTGGGTTTTATGCCTGCGCATGACGTTGTCCACCGCTTGTCCTGCAGCATTGTTCAACTGACTCTTGAATGTGCTTGTCATTAAAGAAGTCATATGTTCTGAACAGAAACTGATGAATTGTTCAGACACATTCTGAGCAATAGTCTTAAGAAGTTCTCCTTTAAGGCGCTGTACATCCTGTAAATGATGTCGTCCATCTTGGTCATACTTTGCCATTTCATTCTGGAGCTCGCTGATGCGCTCCATTAATTCAGGAACAAATTTCTGTTGTATCATCTCCTTTGTTGGTACGGCACCCAATATTTGAGCGAGACTTGTTGAGTACTCAGCTACTTTCAGAATCAACTGCGCCATTTTATACACTCCTGTCAGTTTGGCTTTATTCATAATATCTGATGCTGCTTCACACACCTCAGAGAGTTTGCTGATAACTTGCTGTGCTGTGGTACAGTCCAGTACGAGGTGAGGAATTACCTCTTTGCAGAGCATACCAACAGTTTTTTTTAGTTGCTTCTCATAACTCTGGTCAATCTTGAAATTCTCTTTCTTCAATGCAGCTTTCGGAATGCCTGAGGTGATAAACTCAACAAGACTCTGATCCAGTTCACTGCTCTGATTCACTGATGAAGTAACATCATTCTCAAAGCTTCTTTGTAAAATCTTCTTAAAGACTTCCTGAAGAGCTGTATCGATTGCATAGTCCATGGCAGTGAGCACAGACTGTTTCCCAATTTCCTGGACTGCATATTTAGTCGCAAATTTTAAGTTCTGTTTTATCACTGTAGATGTTGTCATGTTTTTCATTGTATACCTAAAAGATTCCTTACTTAGGGATGATAAACCAGACTGAACACTTTTATTGAGTGAAGTAGCTATTGCCTTTCCTGATTTGATGAGTTCAGATGAAACAGAGGAAAATGACTTTGTTCCATTGAGGAGACTTTTTGTCACTTTAAACACTGCGGTAACTGCTTTTTTGATAACGCTAAAGCCAGCTGTTATCAAAGAAAGCCCGATGCTGATACTCTTAGATATTGCCCATGACACCCAATCAAATGTACCCTTTATCATCCCCTCTATTCCATTTATCATGTCAGATACTCCTTCTGAAATGAGGCCCATTCCAAACTGGCTGGCTGTTCCAAATGTCAGCGCACAAATAAGAACCCCAGCGAGAACCTGTACCACACCAAGTATGAAACATATCAAAGCATCTATGCAAAACTTTGGCTTCTTTTTCACCTCAAAAACAACACCGAGGCCATAATCATATAACGATCTCAGCTCATTAGTGACGATGAAGTTCTTTTCTTCTGAGAGCGTGTAGACTGAACAATCCTCTGTAATAGCATCACTGTTGTCTTTTTCCAGCTCTTTAAGTTTTATCATTGCATTATCAATGTACGTCATCCAACACTTAAAGATGTTTATTCTGGCCTCCATTTGACTCTGAAAGTTGTTGCTGTCTGTGCTCTGATCCTTGTTTCCAGTCACTGATAAGTTACATGAAACCATTGTGTTTGAGACTTCTGAGATATAGACATCAATGGATTTCTTTGCGTCTTTCAGCAAGTTCATAGCATCTGCTTTATAGTTACTCTTACCGAGGTTGATGGTGATGTACGCCTGGTTATAGAGGGCCACAGCCCTGTAGTGTGGGTCAGAGTTTACAACTTCTTGCCAATAGGATTTAGCTCCATAATCATTTCTGGATTTTTCGCGGCAGTGTAGATCAGTTCTAACAATTGCCTGTTTGACGTGATCATAGAAATTATCACACTGTCCTTGCAGCAGCTTTCCACTTGTTTCATTTATTGTCCTGATTAGGTCTGCTTCAAGTTCTCTTATGTCATCATGCCTATTGATGTGATCCTCATGAAGGGTTAACCACAAGGCCCATGATTCTTTCAAAGCATTGATGGCAGGCTGATAATCCAATTTAGGCCAATGATGTTTAAAGCAATCAGGAATATCATTAAGCTGCATTCGCATGGGATCCAGTTTTTCTTCCACTGAGTAGTGTCCATCAAAGTCCTTCAGCAATTTGCAAAATGTGGAGAACAGATTTTCTTTTAGGTTTATCTCAACCAGCTCATCGCTTTCCATGTCATGGATTCGTTTAATTTCATAATCCTCTCTTAGTTGCCGCATGATTTCCACAGACTGACCTTGGTAAGCAGGTGCGAGATGATCACAGTTCAAAACCATCTGGACCATCCCAGGATTGCCTTTTCGAGATGTACGACCAAATATTTGTTTTTCCACTCTTCGGTTGTGGGGGAAGTGAGTAAGAATTACAAAAAGACCACCGCACTTATTCACACTTTCATCAACCTTTATGTCAGTTCCCCTTCCTCCCAGATTTGTAGCAATGATGATTCTGCCTGCGCAGAATTTCTCTCTTTCAATGTTGTGCTTTTCACTGATTGTGTACAGTGTAATCTGTTCTGCCTTTATTCTGCCTTCATCTTGTATTTTCTTGTATAGTTCATCTGCTGTTTTAACGTCTTCACAAATTGCTAAGACAACCTGTCCTCTTTCTGCTACTTTCCATGAAGTTTCACAAATAGTCTGGATCCACTGATGATTCCCACCTTTCACCTGGATTACTGGTAGCTCCACCACCCTTTTAGGGCGATGTGCAGGTACAATGTAACTAGTTGCTTCATAGTGTTTTGCCAGAAAGTCCTGATCTGCTTTACCTCCTAAAGTACCAGAAACACCAAATATGCCTCTCCCGCTGAGGTATCTTTTGAAATAATGGAAGTTTGACATGTAATTTGTCACACTGGATATTGGTGAAATTGCAAGTTGGTGCTTGAACTCCAAAAATTGCTGCAGACCATTGCCCCACTTCTTGTTTTTCTCCAGCACACCACTCGCTTTGAAGTCCACTGGAATTACTGCATTATACTTGTCTCTGTCTTGACTATTGCCGATGTCTCTTTCAGCAGCTGGTGAAGTGTCAATCATGTATTCTCTGCCACGCGTCATCTCAACAGCCTTTAGTGCATTCTCAACGAACACTGGTAACTGATTCTCAATGTAGCTTTTTAAGAAAACAGGGATGATAATGAAGCTGTTGGATTCATCTGTCTGGAGATTATCGGAGTACTTGATGGATGACTTTATTGTGCTTACAGTTGCATCAATGAGCGATTTCTCAGACATGATTTCACATGCCAGTCCTCCTTCCAGCAGTAGCATTTCTACTTCAAGATCACCTTGTTTTTCCTGGGCTTCAAAACATTTGGCTTTCTTGTTCTCTAAAGAATAACACTTAAACACCACACTGTTTTCCAAGACCTTCTCAAATATACCCAAGAGATCGTACTGTTGAGAAACTCCAAGTTTTTTCATGATTTCAGATAATGCTTTGGACATTCTGTCCTCATTCTCATCACCTTCACTTTCTTTCTGGCTCTCAGCTTGATGTATCGTTTCGATATCTTCATGAGTGTAAAATCCCCAAGTCACTCCAGGCAACAAGATCTCATTTGCAGAAAAGCTCTCAGAAGTTTCTAGTCCCATAATGGCTGCCGTTGTGGCTTTATGAAAGTATTGTATCCTTGTCGCCCATTTTACCTCTCCTGTTTCAAGCATTTGAATTGGTTGGCAACTAGATATCATGGCCCATATGTTGGAAAGCACTTGCTCCACATGCTTAAACCCACTAGATTCATGGGACAAGAATGTTACTTGCACTCCATTGTCCAAAGTCATATAGTCCACTTCATCCACTATTACAAGCTCAAACTGCCTTGTATCGCGAGAGGTCCTTTTCTCAAATTCCTGTTTAAGTGTGTCTGCTGCAAATGCTCCCACTGTGCCGTATACTATTTGCTGCCGGTAAGCATCTTTAAGATGTTTCTCTTGTTCCTCTGGTGAATAGGTACTTGAGTAACGTGGGGGTACTACAGCTGAGGTGACACCAAACATTTCAAAAAACTTTTTCCACTCTTCTTGGTCTCGTCTGGCGAGAACAGGAGAGCTTGTCACAATGTCCACATTTGTTCCACAAATAGCCAGAATTGTTGCAAACATGGCTAGGATACAGGACTTGCCCTCGCCTGTGCCAATCTCTAGAAAACATCCCTTATTTTCTGTCACCTGTGCCAGGAGAAGCAAAAGCAATGATGCTAGTTGTGTAAGTCTTGGAAAAAACCCTTGAATTTTTTCGTTGTCGTTTGTAATGATTGTTGAGCAGTCTTGCACTGCTATTGACATATCAATTAATATGTCTTTCAAAAGGTTGACATCTATGTTTGTAAAATTAAGAGATCTTATCTTCCTTTTTAATTCACCAATTTGTTCCTTGGTAAGGTCCACCAACTGAAACTTTGGGAGTTCTGATTCCATGTGTCTAAGCACATCCTTTAAAGGCACCAAGACTTTCTCTGGGCAGCTGGCTTCGTGAAGTTCCTTAACAATTGTATCAGCATCTTTTTCCTTGTCATGTTTTATTTGTTCTTGAAGAAACTTTAAAGGGTTTTCATTCACAAAAGCAGAGAGAACGAGGATGCAGTCCAGGTGGTAGGTTTGTGCGGTGTGGAGAACTGAATCCAGTTGATGGCATTTGATAGCTGGACTTTTACAAATAAGGAGCATTATTTCTGTTGGTGTCCAGATTCTGTTGAACAACATTTGACCCAAAATGTCCCTACTTTGGGGTGAAATCTCTGAGATTGTGTTGAGTACATTAACTAAAATGCGTTCTGCCAAAGTTGGACTTGTGGCATGAAGCTGCTCAACCAAACCCAAGAAAAAGTGGTATTTCTCCCAGCCAAGCGGCTGATCTTCATCATCTTTAGCATCTTCAGAGCTGCTGTGCATAATGAACTGTACAGATGCCTCAAGAACTGTGAGCTTCTCTGTGAGAGACAGTTCGCTATATCTTACAGCTTGATCAAAGGCAAACTGAGACCATACTGAAAGGTTGTTTTCTGTACAATATTGAACAGCAAGTTCATTTTGGAGTATCTTAATCCTGCTCCAAATCTGGTTTAGCTGTATCTCTTCATCTTCTGTGATCTGGTACTTCAATAAAAGGCTTTTGAATTTTTCTTCAACATCCATTACCTACATAATAAAACGTAAAAAAAACTAAAATGTATTTTTGTAAAAAGTGCTACTTTATCACATGCTGTATACCAGGGATTACCAAGTTCAGTCCTGGAGGGCCGGTGTCCTGCAGATTTTAGCTCCAATGCTAATCAAACACACCTAAAGCAGCTAATCAAGCTCTTACTAGGTATACTTGAAACTTGAAGCAGGTGTTGAGGCACGTTGGAGCTAAACTCTGCAGGACACCGGCCCTGCAGGACTGAACTTGGTGACCCCTGCTGTATACCGTAATGTTTTTTAATAATTAAATTTAGTAATTAAAGTAATTACATTTAAAGCCATACCTCATTCCTCTCAATCTGAGCAGCATCATCTTCTATTTGCTGATGGAGAGCTTGTGAGCGTTCGTGATGTTGCTCATGACCCCTGAAGCTCTGTTTTTCACGGAGCCGCTCAGTTGCTCGAGAAAGCTTGAGTCGGGAAGATTCACTCTCTCTGTCCAACTCCTGTTGAATCCTTTGCTCACGTTCCAAACGTTCCAGGCGTCTTCTCTCCTCTTCTTGTTGTCTCTGTTTTTCATCTTGTTTAATTTTTCCTGTTTAAAGACAGCATCAGACACCATGGGATTAAAAACAAATTACAGATTATTCTTAATCATTATATGGGTTATTTAAATTGTATAGCCAATAATAATTGCCACTATCACTAGCCATGTACTGCCAGACAAGTATGACGGTCCCACGAGAAATGCAAGGGGTTTCTGTTGCAATGTCACATCTACCTCAATCCAAAGCTGCTTACTTCACCAAATTGCCCAGAAGATCGAACCTTAGTACCGACTCCTCTTCAGACCCGAGCAATGCAGGAGGTCCATAATTCCCCCAGCGCAGGCCACCCGGCATCAATGCCACCTTCAACCTCATCACCAATTGGGTGGCCCACACTCAAGTCGGATGTAATTAAATTCATACAGGAATGTCAGACATGCAGCATAACCAAATCATCTCATCATAAGCTAGCAGGCCTGTTGCAACCTTTACCCATACCTCAACGCCCCTGGTCACACATAGCCGTAGACTTCGTAACCGATCTACCCAGATCCCAGAACTTCACCGTCATTCTCTCCATAGTAGACCGTTTCTCAAAGGCCTGTTGACTCAATCCCTTGCCTAAACTCCCCACTTCATTTGGAGTGTTTCCATTCTCTCCAGCAGCTACTCACCTAATTTGGAATATCTGAGTGTTAAGTGTCGTCCTTTCTACCTGCTTCCCGAGTTCACCTTGGTCATTGCCAGGGCGGTCTACATACCACCCCATACGAACACAGGCATTGCTTTGACTGAACTACATGATGTGCAGAGTGAGCTCCAAAACAAACACCCGGACGCAGCGCTCATTGTAGCAGGTAACACACCGTACAAGCAGGGCTATAAAGCTGTTTCCCATCCAGCATTTGGGAAACCAGATCACAAGGCCATTTTACTCATACCAGAATATCAACAAAGCTTTCGTCGTGAAGCTCCAGTCATGAGGGAGGTGCAACGCTGGTCTGCCCAATCAGAAGCTACGCTGCAGGATGCACTTGATGGCATAGACTGGGATATGTTCTGAGCCTGCGCAGAAGACATCAATGAGTTTGCGGATGTAGCAGTTAGCTTTGTTAGCATGCTTGCAAATGAAGTTGTCCCGACAGTGAGGTTCAAATCGTTTCCGAACCAGAAGCCTTGAGTGGACCGATCGATCCATGATACTGTGAACGCCCGGACCGCTGCTTATAATGCTGCTCTAATCAGCGGAGATATGGATGCATAGAAATCGTCTTCTTACGGCGTCAGGCGAGCGGTGAGGGAAGCTAAAGGCCAGTTCAGACATGAACTGAATCACACTTCCACCAGGGTGACACACGCCGCATGTGGCACGGATTCCGCATAATCATGTACTATAAGGCCAAAGACACCATGACAATCGTTGCCGACTTTGCATTCGCCAACGAGCTGAATGCATTCTACGCCCAGTTTGAGGTTAGCCAGGCGGCTAACACTAGCAGCCTTGTGACTGAGAATGATGATCTCATCAGCGAGGAATGCGTCATCAGCATCGCAGGGCACGACGTTCGCACAGCACTGAAGAGGGTGAACAGCAGGAAAGCAACAGGTTCAGACAGCATCTCCGGGCGTTGCTGTGCTGCAGTGCTGACCAGCTGTCAGGTGTGTTCACATGCATCTTTAATGAGTCCCTGGCGAAATCTATAGTCCCGGCGTGCTTCAAGAGATCCACCATCATCCCAGTGCCCAAGACCAACAATCCCTCATGCCTAAACTACGGGCCTGTTGCATTGACATCAGTGGTCATGAAGGTTTTTGAGGGTCTGCTAAAAAACATTATCTCCTCCTCCATCTCCAGCTCCATTGATCCACTTCAGTTTGCCTACCGCCCCAACAGATCCACAGAGGATGCCATCTCCCACGTCCTGCACACCACTCTTAGCGACGTGGACATGAAGCAGGGTAACTATGTGAGATTGCTGTTCATCGATTACAGCTCAGCTTTCAACACAATAGTGCCTCACAGACTGTTCATAAAGCTGAGAGACCTAGGACTCAACAAACGCTTGTGTGCCTGGGTGTTGGACTTCCTTACGAACAGATCTCAAGCAGTGAGGGTGGGCAGGTGCATCTCCAGCAGCATCACCATCAACACAGGTGCTCCACAGGGATGTGTTCTCTCTCCACTGTTGTATTCTCTTTACACTTCAGACTGTGTGGCCATGCATGACTCCAACACCATTATTAAGTTTGCTGACGACACGGTGGTGCTGGGTTTCATCTCCAACAATGATGAGTCTGCATACAGGATGAAGTGGAGAACCTGGCACTATGGTGTCAGGAAAACTGCCTCCAGCTGAACGTCAGCAAAACAAAGGAGCTGGTGGTGGACTTCAGAAGGAGACAACAGGACCACAAACCCATCAATGGAGCTCCAGGATCTACACCAGGAGATGTAAAACCAGGTCAGCTCGGATAATTAAGGACTTGTCACACCCCAACAGACTGTTTAAACGTCTGCATTCAGGCAGAAGATTTTGGGTCATTTTGGCCAAAACGGAGAGACTCAGGAGGAGTTTTTATCCACAGGTGATTCGACTCTTCAACCAGGATGTGCCACTCTCCCGTTCATAGGACTGGTATCAGTTCACTCACACTGCTGAGCTGACACTGCACACTGCACTTTAGTCTGGGCTATAAGCATTACTTGCACAACATTTTTATCCATCTGCATATACACTCTTGTAAATCAGAGTTTATTGATATTATTACTTTTATCATTATTCTGTTTAAATGGTACTTTTTTACACTTTTTAAGGAATATTTTTGTCATAGTTTCTATTTTGTTGTTTCTATCTTTATTTATATACTATTCCTTTTGTTTCCATTGTTATTTGCACTAAGTAGGAGCGGTTCAGGATACATTTCACTGCATGTTGTACCTGTATAACTATGCATGTGACAAATAAAGAATCTTAAATCTTGAATCTTGAAAACTGCTTACTAATGACTATTAATGTTGGAACAATGCTTTATAAAGGATGAACCGACTCTGTACTACTGCTTAACTAGCCCTAACTAAT
This sequence comes from Enteromius unitaeniatus, assembly GCA_032359435.1. NCBI lineage: Eukaryota > Metazoa > Chordata > Actinopteri > Cypriniformes > Cyprinidae > Enteromius > Enteromius unitaeniatus. The sequence continues at coordinate 14,476,630 of JAUMHI010000037.1, read as the reverse complement.
GATTCACAGTGTGAAGTTATTATGAAGTGCTACCATTTTTATTTTTTAAGTATCGATTAATGCACTGTTTAGGCATCGGAACCATTTTAAAATTAGTGATTCGGCACCGTTATCAAAAAACGATACCCAACCCTACTCATGAAGCAACAATCAGAGCACTGCAACACACCTCACGTTTGCCAGGGGCAACAGCCACGGCAGATATTCCACCCTCAATGACCGATCGTGTAATGGTATAATAATGTCAATCTAGGCACTGAACATATTGAGAAGAAAATGCTGTGTTTTCTTGAATAATACTAGGGGCATAATTCAAATATGAAAATATCTAAGAAGAGCCACTTGACCAATAATGATGAACAAGGTTATACATAGGCTGTTTATATATTTGGGCCCAGGGGCCAACAAGTTATGTGTTAAAAGTGCATCGCATACATAGTACCTCCACCCCTACTCATCTCGGGGGCAAGGAAAAAAGTTCTGGCTCAGGATTTTTTTCCACTATCAGCCCTGCAAATAAAAATAGCGTAGTCCACAAATGGCATATTTGAGGGAACTTACCGTAGTTGGGACAGTAATGAGTGCCGCCCTCAGAGGTGCAGTGCATCTGAATCTGGGAACGATTGTAGGTTTCTCTTAAGATAAAAGACGTGTCACCTTTATGGGTGTTAAACTCGTACGAAAAACTATTCCACGTGTGATTTCCATATTTGACGTAGATGTAGCGATGGATTAACTTGGCCTCCTCATAGGTTATTGTGCGGCCAGCATCAAGGCGCGTGTACTAGGGAACAGAATTTTAGCAGACAACAAATTTATATAACTACGCTCACTCTAAAAAACTACAAACTATGAAGCAGGACTTATAGAATATAGAAACTGCATAAATGTGTGTAGTGAATGCACAAAAAGATCTTACCCCTTTGTCCTGGGTGGCAAAGTGCCATGTATAAGGAGTCTGATTCACGACAGAAACCTTGGAACCCATGGCTCTGTATACTGTGTTAAATTAAGACATTAATCTTTGGTCAGTGTTTAATAGTAATGCCAAAAAAGATGTTAAGGTAAAGTTAAGACAATGGAAAAAGGAAGATATATATTAAAGTATAAATGAACCTGATTTTATTCCAGTTCAGAGAAGTTCATGGCCGTGAGAAGAGTGAAGGTGCAAAGTAGATGATGCCATAGATCTGCTGCTCTTTATAAACCATCCACGAGTGTGTGAGGACAGAAGGGGGCTGAGCTTAGGACTAGGACTTAGAACTAAGATCAGCAAACAAAGACATGATTACATCTCGCTTAATCAGTTATTATATGTTATGGAGTTAACAAGAATTCCAGAGTTAAATATTATGACAGGCAAGATTAAGTGTGCGTTTTGTATGCTGTACTTTGTAAGTTGGAATTGATATTAGCCTTGATTCTTGTTTAATTGTCATCATATTCTAACCCACTATTTCACTTCTAGGTTAAGATGTAAGATGCATGATAACTGATTTAACAAAAGGCGACTTTAAATGTATGTTTTGAATTTTTTACTTATTAAGGACCATTTAAGATCAATTTTCAGATAAAACTCACTTTTTGTGGAATGTTCAGTTCTTTTTTCTTGCTTGCACATAATGGCATCAGAATTTAAAAAGAAAAAGAAACTCTTGAACAGAGTTCAGGGGTTTTAGAGAGTCCTCAGAGAGTTCAGCACATGAAGATTCACTATACTGTAGCATAAAATAAAATAGAACATCCTTAAAAATGTTTGTTTTCTTATAAGCTGTCTTCAGAATGTTTAGCTAAATCCTCACATTGCTCTGATCTGCAGTCATTGACTTTTTTCTTTTTAGCATTGTTATGATCTGGTCTTGATTTATAATTCAAACTTTAATTTTTAACACAAAAGTTTGGAATCCGAGAACATTTGTGTCACGGTCAGCTGGAGGTGTCAGCTCAGGCCACTGCATGGCTCAGGTTGGTAGGTCAGGAGCAGCAATCTGTAAAGGAACTCTTAAGGAAAAGGAAGATTAAAGTTTTCTGCAGAAGTCTATCACACTTCTAAAATTCCAACAGACAGTATTCACAGTTAAAGTGATCGTAAAACAGTAAAAGACCTGATAACTGGTTAACAATAAGCCCTTTATTGGACTGCATAAAGATACTAACTTTTCAATCTGCTGCATTTCTGACAAACTGTCTTGCGTAAGCATGAGTGATTATGATGAGACAAACATGAGTTCTGGGTCTGCTGTTAAAAATGAACCATCCATTCATCATACTATCATGCAAAACTAGGAATTAGAATCGGTGTAACGTGACCATCAAATACAGATGCAAATGCATGGGGGGGTTAAGGTGAAGTGAACTCATCCACTCTAAACTATAGAGACTTGGGTCGTCAGTAAAAAAACAGCTTGGTTCATTCTATGTTTTACATGCAACCCCTGTCCTCTGTAGTCGGTTTATTGAGTTTATTTTAGATCAGGACTCTATGGTCCAGGAGTTAGTAATCTTTACTTCATCTGTGTCTCAGAAAGCCTTTTTTTAAACAAAAATGAATTATTCTAGATTAGGCCTACTCCTGGCTTAATTTAAACCCTGTCTGGGAAACCGCCCCCTAAGATCCGTGGGATATAAGCCAGATGGATTTTTTTTTTGTTGCACCCAGATTCCAGATTTTCAAATTTGTTTCTTTCCCAAATATTGTCCTAACAAACCATACACCAATGGAAAGCTTAAATATGACATGAAAATGTTGTCATTAATCACTTACCCCCATGTCATTCCAAACCCATAAAAGCTTTGTTTTTTTTGTTTTTTTATGATTCTGTTCTTTTCCATGTTGATGTTCTGAAGCCTGTATTTAGTATATAGTTTATATATATGTATATAGTTTGTTACTCTGCTTTATTTCTTCTAAGAAGGGCTTCACACTACAGAAGAAAGCAAACATTAGAAAGTGAACTCTGATATTTACATCGACTCAAACATGATGAAATGGGGAAATTGGGTTAACGTAAAGGTTTGCAGATTAGATAAGATCAAATGTGCTCAAGTGTCCTTCAAACGCTTCAGACGTCACATAGAATAATCATAGAATTATTAGTGTTAAACAAAACACGCCCCATGCTGCTGAGAGGACTCTTTATGCAGATTAGTGATTATTGTTTGGTTGGCAACCTTGCACAGGCCAGCGTAAGTAAATAATAAAGACTGATGATCTGGTGCTTGTACCAATAAGCCAGCCCGGGTAAGTTTCAGTTTAGTTTACACCAATCCTGGGTTTTGGGTACCATGAAAGTAATCTGGCTTTTAGCAGTTGGCTAAGGAGTTTGAGATCTCAAACTGAAATTGAACAATCAGAACAATCGACCATTCTTCTCCCCTTGAGTTACGTCTTCCGCCATTTTAGAGAGTCATCTCAACATAAGTGTTTGCTTTCCTCTTGGCATCAACAACCACAAGTTACATTCATGCGCGCTCTTTCTCCAGGACGTCACATATGTTAAAGTTTCCACACTCTGAACAGATGAGACAATTACTAATTCGAGGCTCCTTAGCTTTTTTTGTGGGAAAGTCTCTTCAGTTTTTACTGCAGTACTCAAATAATGATCCTTACATTTCTTACACTGTTTTGAGGCTCCTCTACTATTGCCATCAGGTCTAGGACAAAAAGAGACACATACAAGTTAAACCCATCTAAACACAACAACAGAAAAGAAAACAATAATGACCCAAATCTACCATATTATTATGTGCCAATCCTGCAGATTTTAAGATCCAACCTACTCCAATGTTACCTATCTTTAGAGATTTAAAAAAAGTTCATTTTTGATTTTGAAATTGAATAATTTAAGACTTTGATTGATTGATCCTGATTCGACACTCAATCTCTCAGTCGAATATTTGTGGGGTGTTATGATCATTCAAATCGCTTATATGGGGGTGCTCAATGTCTGATTTCACATAGTATTTTTATTTATTTATTTAGTTTTGGTGTTCTTTTTAAATATTTAATTTTATATAAATACAAAAAAAATATATAATTAGATTGCACTTGAATAAAGTTAAAGGGTAAGTTCTAGGGTCTGAGATGAATTTGAGGCCCTTGAGATGTTTAAACATGCTCTGATACTGAACTTTTACACTAGTTCCATTTTTTTCCAAATTAAACACTAGCTTCCAAACTTAATGTATAATCAAGTAAAACAACAAGTTTCATTCACGCCATCTAAATGTTTCACAATGCCAAGATGAGTAAGAAAAAAGAGGGCTGAAAGGTGTGACGCGTAAGCTGACCCAGCCATGGAGCAGTTCGTTATAATGAGTAAGTGTAAATGCATGGGGGGGTTAAGGTGAAGTGAACTCATCCACTCTAAACTATAGAGACTTGGGTCGTCAGTAAAAAAACAGCTTGGTTCATTCTATGTTTTACATGCAACCCCTGTCCTCTGTAGTCGGTTTATTGAGTTTATTTTAGATCAGGACTCTATGGTCCAGGAGTTAGTAATCTTTACTTCATCTGTGTCTCAGAAAGCCTTTTTTTAAACAAAGATGAATTATTCTATTCTATTTTTGTGAATGTTCAAGCTGTGCTGTGACAATGTCTGTTGGTCTGCTTACGACAGGATGTGCAACCATTGGCTGATTTATGTTTTCCTGTTGTGCGAGGCATTTTGTGGAATTTGACACTTCACGTTTCAATGTTCTGATAAAATGTTAGTGTCTGATTCACCCTGATTCCTTACAACACCATTCACACCTCCTGCAACCCCCCCCCTTCTCCCCCACTTCTCAAGAGTCAAATTCCAAAGAGAGGCAGGAAAACATAAATCAGCCAATAAATTAATAAAGAGGGCTTCTTGATCAAAACAGCACATCTTCTTTAACACAGATACATCTGTACACCACCTTTCGTTAATGTACTAAAGAGACTTGCAGTAGGGTTCAGTTTTTTCATTTCTTCAACCAGGAGCTTTCTTCCAGACCTCATATCTGTTTGGCCTTCTCAAGCCTTTTAATGCCATTCCAGGGCCACCTGTTTTACCCCCATTTACACCAACCTCTACACAGCCTGCCTTTCTTAGTTTTGTGCGATAGTTTCCCATTTTGAATTTCTGGCTATGCTTCCAGCCAGTCACATACATATTGCCTTTCACTTGATAGACAGATAAGGGGAAAACATAATTGAGCTCAGACAGCTGGGTCACTGCAACACAACCTGCCCCTCTGAAGCACAACTCATAAGCACGTAAATGTTCAGTATACCAGGAGCTCAAAAGCCTGCAGACTAACAGAACCTCTTCGGCATCAGTCAATTGACCTGGTTGTTCAATGTTTGAGATGATTTGACTTTTTAAATTGGGTTGGAGCACTCCCACTGTGTACTCTGCTTTTGTGTGCATTACACTTTGAATACACCTTACTCTGAAACTGACAGCCTAAAAAACTCATCTTCAGTGCAGGGCTCAATGTACTCACATATCTGGCAGTGAAAGGCAACTTTGGGTTTACTTGCTTGTCCGTCAGATTGAGAGTGCCAAACAGATAAGTGTACTTTTAGTCCATTAAAACATTTGAAAGTGCACAAGCAATCATGAAGACATGGTATTGGCTGTTGTCGAGTAAAGCCTCCATGTTTTAGGTGATAATGCTTTAAAAAATGTCCCCTTTTGTCTGCAGAAACAATACATTGCTTACAGCCCCACTGCATCTGCAAGAAATTATTAAAGGTGGAGATATATTTTAAGTGTTTTTAGTCTCACAATAAGGTGCATCGTAGTCAACATGTTCACAAATTATTCTCTACTACTACTACTACTACTTCAAAATAAAATGCCCTCACCTTAACTGTACCAAGATCTGTGAAGACCATTCAGGAGGCAGTTACCAGAAGCACTTCTAAAAAGGACCAAAAAAAAACAACAACAGTTAAATGGAAGTTCTGCTTTGCAAATTAGCAAATGCATTCATTCCTTAATATGTCCATGTTTTACAAGCATTACAGAAAATACTTACCACTATAATACAGCTTAAAATCCTAAAAAGGCATAACCATGTAATGAATAGTTACACTGTGGTTATTATATTAAAAATGTATTAGACATTTACAATAGCAAACTTAAATAATGAACACAAAAAATACCAACGTTACTACTAATAATGAAGCACCACAGTTTTATAAAATTATAGAGGAAACACTGGAAACGATTACACTAATCATTAAATTGATACGGCAAGCATATATTTCAAGCCACTAATAAGAGATGATCTTGGCCAGCCCTTGACTTAATCTTAATAAACTTGTCTTAATTTCTATTTTCAACATGGAAATAAAGCAATAAGTAATTAACAAGATTTTAAAATCGATACAATGTTTGATAGGGAGCCAGTGCAGTGTTGACAGAACCGGGCTAATATGCTCATACTTCCTGGTTCTAGTAAG
>JAUMHI010000037.1:14439260-14454709 GCA_032359435.1 Enteromius unitaeniatus | reverse complement strand
GAACGATTGGCCCGGGCAGATGAGTTCCAGCTGGTGCTCGTTGGTTTCCAGGGCGACGCTGATCGGCGGCCGTCACAATGTGCATGCTGTTTAATGAGCAGCTCAGGTTGACAAACAATACAAAGTCTTTGAGCAAACAGACAAACACAGCAGACAGAAAGCTGTACCGTAAACAATCAGAGGGTCGGGGTATCAGGCTTGAATCGGAATCGATAGTCCTGGCAATGGTCGGGGCAACAGGCGAGAATCAGCGTCGGTATAAACAATCCAGGTAGGTATCAGGTCAGTCAGAAAGCGCCACAGAGGGCCGCCTTGTAACAATATGTAACAAAAACTGTTTATTAAGTTCTCAGTTTATTTAAGCTGCTGAGAATGATGCTTTTTTGCCCGGACCGGCAATGTTTATTGTCTGTGTGCTGCTCTCTTGTCTTTTCCAGTGAAAACTAAAATTTTATATACTCAGCCAAACTGCTTGTCGCATGGTCATTGTTAAGACAAAGAACATACGAACTGAAAGGGGTTAAAATAGGACTGGTTTCAAACTTACATTTTGGAGAACCACAACTCTTCAGAAAGCAGGTTTAACATTTAACCTCAAAAATGCAACCTGTTCCAGAGGTCAATTATATATGTACAATCAAAGATGTACAGAGATTTCTTTGTCTAGCTGGATGGAATCAATGTTTCATCCACATCCACATCTACAAATATTGTAGAGACTGACAAGTCTTCCAACACCACAAACCTTCCATCACTAAACTGTCTGGACAGTTACAGACAGTAACCTGTGTAAACCTGGACATATGCTGTAAATCTTATGAAACTGTTCCAGTGCTGTCAGTGTAGCTATTTTTTAGCTAGATTATTGACTTCCCCGCCCCCTCTTCAAGTTTAGGGACAGATAAAGCAACTTCTTGGACAAATCTTATCTAAATTCTCATCTGCCCACTTATCTATATTCAAATTTATATAAATCAGTGAATTTGCCATTATGATGTAATAGTGTAATAGTAAAAGAATTGCATATGAGCACATCGCAACATGACCAGACATCTTAAAGAGTGATGGTTGTGTGATATTATACAGAATTCCCTGTTGTTAACACTGCTTTAGGTGAATGTAAATAATGCACATAATCCAATCTACATGGAGTAACTTAATATAAGTTATCTATTTTATTTTATTATTAGTATTGTCGAACATGTAAATGCAGATAAATCACAGGTTTAACTTAAACCTTTGTTACTACTTATAAATCAAATGACTCCAAACATGACTCCTTTTATATTGTATTTGTGCATCAGGATCTGAAATGTCTGCAGACTGCTGTGAGCAGTGAGGATGGAGATGTCCACAGCATCATCCTGAAAATGGTCCAGTGTAATGAATGAGGCACTTCATCACTCCACCTGACCTTACTGTCTCATCTGGACCGGATGCTGCTGTGGTCTCTGCACCCTCAGTGAGCCCAGAGCCAGCGAGAACATTTGCAGAACTTGATTTTGCTGAGTTCGACGTGAAATTTAGGCTTACAATCAGTGTTTGGTGCTTCTATATCAGTGCGAGTCATCTATCATTAAATATGTAATTTTAGGAATTACTCATGGGTATGGTTAGGTTTAGGTGTAGATGGTCAAATTTTGGATAAAATGTTGTCTGTGTCCAGGAACATGCAACGAAATATTCAGAAATTACAAAATTCAAATAATTTTATAAAGAGCCTGAAAATCAGACTCCATTGACTGATATTGAATGAACAGAAACAGCAGACAAACTCTATTATAACCAAAATTACCTTTTGTGTTTGGGGAAAACACATACACAAGGGCTAAACAGCATGGTTGTGAGTAAATAACAACTGAATTTTACTCGTATTAAAGGGATCTCACTCCCCTGCAGTAACCTGGAGTAAAAAGTCCTGCTGAAGAACACACTCCATTGAAGATGTTCTGGCGACGTCCCTGCGCACGGATCCAATTTACTGTTACACATGTCTTTTCAGTCTTTTACATAGACAAAAAGACTTTGTTGGATCTGCAGAAAACTTAAAACACATGATCCTTTAACCGAGGAGTCATTCATGTAAAGACGGTGCCATGGGCGATCATGGTTTCTATGACACTGCCATGCAATGCTTCTCTGTCAGTTTACCCTGAAAACCGTATATTGAGTTATACGACTAGGCTAGCGAAAACAATAAAACAACACTTGCTTAAGGGCGAGTGGCAAGTAGGACTTGCTTACTTACCTTAGGTCCTGGTACACCATTAACAACGACCATGGGTATTTCGATCTAATCATACGCCGTGGACCTAAGCAGAAATGCAGTGATAAACTCGGCGACGAGAGATTATCAGGGTTTTCCGTAACACGGGGGTTGCAGATAAAAGGAGGATACTACGAGAATGTTCGAGCAGTGCTTCAGGAGATAAACAAAGTTCTCAGAACGTCAGAGGTGTCAGATCTTGGAATGGTTTACGATCAATTAAAAAACAAAGTGAGCTTGATCGCTAAACCCAACATTTCGCTGTGTTTCTACGGGAAACTAGCAGCTATTTTAGGAATAAATCCTGATGATGCTTTAGGACGCGCAACCTGATAACGAAAAAGCTGATTTCACAAAAAAACATTTTACACAGGCTCCTCACTAAGCCGATATCAGCTGGGGCTTCTTTACCATTTATGTTTATACCGACATTATAGAGTACCAATCGGTGGGTAATTCGTATGTACCCCTTTTAAGATGCGTACATATAACATGAGGAGACAACGCTGGCGTCAGTGTCAGAAACTACAAGCCCCATCACGCGCTGGTCAACAAGTCGCTCCTCAAAGAAATCACTGAAGAACTAAAGGACGATCAAAACCGTGAAATACCAGAATACAGAAAAGTCATTGTAAAACTACACTTTAGGCTGGTGAAATAATCTACATTTTAAAAACATGGCTTATTACAACCCCTGATGGATGAACAATGCTGATTACGTTGACTATTATCGAAATCAGGCAGGGGGAGGGCTGCCCGGTTACTCAGGCAGGGCCATTATGTACGGAGCTGGTTTAGGAGGTATTTTTAGAGGATTGTTTTGACCAGCTGTTTAAAAGAGGATTTAGTATCGCTAAACCCCATCTAAAATCGGCTGCTAAAAGTATCGCATCCGACGTCATCGCAAACGTGATGGCGAGAGCATCTAACGATAATACCAAAGCTCAAGATGGATCAGGCCTTATGGTTATGGCTCGTAAGAACCATATTCTAACATGTCGCCACTGCACCGCATGTCGGGAGAGTGTATTAAGTCAGAGCTGGATTTGTTTACCGTACCGCTGACGCAGACAGTTATCGAGAAAAATGCCTATTTAGAAGTACCATCTTTGTTGGCTATATCAGACTCGTCGCCTTTGGAGTTTTTCATAGCTGTGGCCGGCGAGAATTACGTAGACCTATATAACACATTACACTTTCTTCGACTTAAAATCATAAGATCTAACGGAGCTAACATAGTGGACATGGCAAAGGTAGCGCTAATAAACTACCCGTCTACTACTATATTTTCACAAGTCTACATCAGTCTGGGGGATCGCCGGATATCTCAGAGCTCTAGCACTTACCCGTACCTCTGTATCATCGAGAGTCTTATCAACTACAGCAAAGATGCTCTGGAATTGGTTTTCTCGGCAGGTCTGTTTTTCAAAGACACAGCCGGTCACATGGATGAAGCCGACCCTCTGGGGCGTAATGCGGGGGTGACCAAGAGGTCGCTTTAGACTTCTGGAAGCAAAGTTGTAGAGGGCTCCTATTCACAGCGATATCTTCTTTTAAGAAAAATTAATGCTAAATGGTGTAGACATAAAAATAGGAATGATCAGAGGCAAGGATGAATTTTGCTTGATGTCTGGTGATGATGTAGCCTATAAATTAAATATTGTTTCAGCATCACTTTTTGTCAAGAAAGTGTCTGTATCACCATCTGTGAGGCTGGCCCATGCTCAGACATTGCTTTCGAACACTGCCAAATACCCTTTAGACAGGGTATGTCTAAAAAATTATTTAACACGAGAGGGCTACGCCTGTTTTTTCGACAGCTTCGGTAACGCTCACGATAGCGATCACTTTCCATCATATATCAAAAACCTTTTAATAGCCAACGGCAGCGTCGTGTTATATTCTAACAAACGTGTCCAGGATTTTACATCAGACGCCTGCGGACATCACTGTGTGTTTTTCCTGTATCATTTAGCTAGAGTTAGAGACTATAATTATGTGATGAATATGTGCAGCAATGACTCTATTAAAAAGGATAAAATGGTTTTACTATTTGTGGAAAAACTAAGATCTAACGCATGTGATAAAGCGTTTTCATGTTTTCGCTGTGTACAAACGTGTAATACGTCTATGAGACATAAATACATTTTCGTAAACCATAACATCGGATTCACAAGGGTTTTTATTTAAAAATATGAAATAACAAAGTCAAAATTCCAGCCATTGTCTTCTAATCAAGAGTCAGTGATTTGAAAGAAGGTTCATCCGTCATAGTACACAAAAGACTTTTTTTAACTGCTTTTTTGAAGTCAGTGTAGGTTTAGGTGTGGGGGTGAGAGCTCCGGGGTCATTTTTTAAAGAAGAAATTACGCTTCTAACATGCTGATTAGGCACCGTGAAGAATGGTATGTTTAATTCGGCAAATGCCTGTAGAAAGTCTGACCATCCTAGAGGCCTTCGATCATCCCTGACTGGATGAGGGGCCGTGACATTTTTTATCAAATCGAGCATGTGCGACCCTCGCAAGGCTTTCCACCTAAACACAAACTCCCCCAGTTCGTTCCATGTGCTGAGTCCTTTAGCCTTAGACATTTTGTCTGGTATGTATCTGCTATTTTTTAAGCTTCTCAATGACACGTTCTTCAGAATATGACATCTTCCAATCCTCCAAGATCAGGGGTAACCGCTGTAAGATTGTCTTTATGACCAGGGTCAGGGCCTTGCAACGATAGAGTTAAAACACAGTTCTCACAATCGCCTTGTTTAACGATTGTATATAAAAAAAAAGATGTTTCAGTAGATTTGAGCTTTTTTACGTTGGTCCAAATAATTTCTGAGTAAAATATTTCTTATGGTCGTATCCAGATTGTTCTCTACAAACTGTTTAATATTTTCGCGCTGGGGTACTGTTTGTATCTTCTCCTGCTGATTCTGGGGTACGAGATACATCTTTTTGGCATACTCCATGTTCACACATGTCTACTCAATATCAAGCTGGAAATAAAGGGTACGGCGATGCTTAGGAGAGGTAAAAGAACTCCAACGTTCTTGTTGACGATGCGTTTCTTGGTGCTTAATCCTATTTTCTTATCAGCAAGAAATTTTATCTCAGATTTCCTCCTTTTTTAGTTTTTGGTACTGACGTCTAATGACCAGAAAAAATGCCAGGAAGTATGTTTAGAGCCACCTCTCAGATTGTTAAAATGAGCTCGTCAGATGACGACCGTAAAATAAGTCTTCACTCTTTAGGCGTGGCTTTATGTAACATCTTTAACAGAGGTAGGTGCTTACAAAGTTTGTTGGACAGGATCACAGGTCTTTTCTTCTGGAGGTAAACTACTTGACGATCAGAATTTAATTTCATACAGTTTAAGTAGTTCATCGTACAAGGGCTGCAAACAATTGTAAATATAAACAACGTTTTAAATTTTTTTTAGAAATCATATTTAACCCCTTTTCCATCGAACTCTTTACAAAATAGGTTTTACCACTATAGGAGGGTCCGCTGATAACCAAGGAAAATGGATGTTGCAGCCTAAAGTCAAATTCTGTAGCATCGCCAACTACTCTACGCATCATCGTATCAGTAGCCATAAGGATTCGTGTTGAAATCAGGTAGGAGTCTGGGCTTATTATACACCACCTTGAACTTTTTCTCGCTATCTTGTTGTGCAGTGTGAGATGCTTTTTATCCCTCACAATGTTTTCAGAGTGTGCCAGGATGTATTGTGTTCTATCGTGAGACGTCACGTAGTTGTCCACCAGACCAATGAGCGAATCTAGGCGTATAGCTTGTGAATTTTTAGAGTTCAGAGTTATACCCTTAGCTTTCATGCATACTTTTCCCTTGTTTGTGCGGTAACCATATGATTTGGGGCTGCTGGAGCAGAACTCTGTAATGTAATCGCCGTCCCCTATTTCATCAGTCAGATCCACCAAATGATCCCCCAGAGTAGGCATCCAGTTGCTGTCCCTAGACACAAAAATTACGCTGTCTGTGTACCAGACGCGATCGCTGAGTTTGTCCATCAGGTCATACAACTCCAGGCGAGCGTGAGCCATTGTAAATGCGCCAATAAACACATTAATGTATTTAGAGCTGTGAACATCCTCTTTACATGACCCTATTTGGACAAGGGCAACGTCATCTGAGACGAATGTGAAAAATTTTAGAGTTTCGGTTTTACCAAAAACAATGTCTGTGAAAACTTGAGGATCTTTCACAAGCATGGTGTATGGTAAATCCTCTCTCATAGAGAATATTTCCCATAAACTGTTAAGCAGCCTGAAGCTTGCTGTTTCAATTGCAAAAACTTCTTTTCATATCCACGAAACAACGTATCTGTCCGCTGAGAAAAATGCCAGAATTCATTGACTTTGGCTACAATGTAACCCTTCTCGATAGCCTTTAAAAGCTTAATGCTGACCCAGCTCCCAGAGAGAGCCCTCTCATCATCCATGTGAGTGCATTCGGATGTCTGGTTTTCGTCATGAGCACATGTGCAGCATAATGGTAACATGAGCTTCCCACCACATCTGAAAAGGTAGTAGGGGGTAGGGGAAAAACTGGTAAAATCAACATGGCTTATCTTTTCCCCATCCGTAACCTTGTGGTAGAGCTTGTAAGTGTTAATACGCCCACCAAAAAGCACATCTCTAGGTCTCTTGGGAGCGGAATAAGCGGAATAAGTACTCATAAAGTATTCATTTCATTTTGTTCCATTTACATTCCCAGAGCACATCTATTTTTACCCTGTATGCGTTTTGCAGAATAGCGACCTTCTTGTCAGACAGTCTTCTGAGAATGCCGAAAGGTATGCCTGATAGGGGGTGAGTTTTGTGGGGTTTGTAGTGTCTCTCGCAGGCATGATGCAGACAGCCATTAAATTCTAGCCTGTACCTCGTGCCGTTCTGCTCACAGTAACCGTCTAAATAGTAGTTGCCAATTTGCATTTCGCCATGATTTAGAGCATGGTGAATGTCGATGTTTACGGGTCTTTTTCACATACTCTAGCCATTCTATTGACACGTTAGAGTAAGTCTTCGCTTGATCTTTATCCGACGTGTTTTCATACCCATAAAACTTTTTGTCGGGGTAAGGGCCCTTGTAATTAGCCTTTTCCAACCTGTTGAAATGATGGGGAAAGTAGCCTTTTTCCGTGGTGGTCAGATTTAGAGCAGTGGGCATCTTAGACAGGGACATAGGTATGAAGCTGTAACTGTCTATGTATCGCTGGGCAAAAGCCTAGTCGTACATGAAGATTAATTTACAACCCTGCATGATAATGTCGAAAGCGATACCTGCCTTCCAAAAATACTCGAGAATTAGAAAAAAGTCAAATCTGGCTGCGTAACAGGCTATGAAACAGTAGCCTTTGTATCGTGGCTGCCAGAAACGCATGATCAGCTGTTCTATACAGTTGTTACCTTCGGCCACAAATCGTTCCCCATGGAAAGTGATCGCACAAACAAAATTTGCGATGTGTCTTCCGTTTTCATAACGTGATTCAAAATCGTAAAAAATATAGCGTTCTATGGGCTCCTTGGGTGGACAGGGCTGTATTTAACAGAAATGCAGACCTTGGCCAACTCTTCTCCACAATTGTCGCATCGAGAGGGTGTGCATTTGTGATCATCGATTGGTCCTATAATTTTGTCTGTTACATGCACTGCAATATTTTATAACATCGCACATTGGTTTTTCTTTGCTGGGTCGAGGTTTCTTGTGCATGTCATAACAGTAATCCGAGTTACAAAATCTACGACAATCGGGGCAGTGAACAGTTCTTTTAGGATGTTTGTTGCATTCGGGATAGAAACATATGGTACAGACGTACTTGCAATAATGGTCTTGGATTTTTGAATACCCTTTATAACAGAATTTACACATGTAGTCCGATCCGATGAACGCTGTGAGGTTGAGGATCATGTAGTAATGCTCATCGTTTAAATAAAGGAAAACCGTCTTTGGATAAAATTCATTGTGAGTTTTAAATGTTTCTAACCCTCCTGCATTTGACCTATAAAAAAACTACAATTTTGATTAGTTGAACAGTTTTTCAAACATTGCTATGACATGAAGTCCGATCTTGTCTTGGATCGAAAACCCGCGTTGTTGTGGATGACGGTCGCACGCCCTTCTAATTTGTTCTCAGGTAGTTGTGGGTCGAGAAAACGTGTGAGACATATAGAGAAACATAGTGTCATGATCAGCCGGATGTGCCAGCCTGCTTGGCAATCCAGCTGATCATGACACATAGATTATTGCGGTTGAGGGCTACGAACAAAGATGATTTTTTTCTTTCAATCACCTGTTGCGGGGGTATGTCTATTAATTTACGTCTTCGACCTCCTCCTTGTCTATTCATGACCACGTCAACTTCGATATTGACGGAGTCGTCAGACAATAGTTGATCATCGCTTTGTAAAGTTTTCTCAATTTGTTCAGTAAAAAGATTAATGTCGTAATTATTCCCCGGTGACAAAACAGCGATAACGGGTGATTTCAAGCTTTCACTCTTCATTGTTAAATTAATAATGCTAGAGTTGCACTCGTTTGATCCGTATCATTGCCATTGGGTAATCGCTGCTCAGCGTCTGAGGGCATTGTTGACGTATGCCTAGCTCTAGCAGATTCGATTGACACGCCTCCGCTTTGTAGTGGTTGGTGACTGTATCTATTTATCGCAGTGATTCCTCATCACTCCACGACGCTGACTCCCAAGCTTGCAACTGAGTCTCGGTCCAATCGTCCGCATTGTCAATCCTATGGGTTTGTTGACCTGGGTAAAAAGTAAGTAGAGAAATAATTAATTGGAACAAATGCTTTAAAGGTATTATAGTTATGGTAAACATTCATTTTTTATTTAAAATAATATACCCCACCTGTAAATTGATCATCTGCATTGTCACCTCTTATAGGTGGACCAGATTCCGAAGCAGTGTCTGTAAAATAAATTATATTTTATTATATTAAAAAAATAAAATAATAAAAATAAAATCAATTTGCTTTTAAATAATTTGTACCATCTGCTTACCCGTATGATTTCGTCCTCAACCCTGATCAGATCAAACACGTGCGATTCCGTAGGAGTATCTTTGAAAGAAAAATGGTAATTTAATCAATAAAATAAATCAATATTGATATTAAAAATTTATTAATATTATGTATTATACTTACTTGGTGCAAGTACTGATTCATGTTCTGTATAGATTAAAAAATAAAGCATTATATCATTATAACAATACGTTTTTTATCATTGTAATCCTATTAAATTTATCTTTGACAAATAAAAAAATTATTTTAACATTATAACAGTATAATTAAACAGTAAAAATAAAACTGTATGATATACCGTGAATGATCTCAAGATGCACTGAGATCAACTGAACAGTAGCTGCCGCCCCGTCTGAAAATAATAAAGGAGAAAAATACACTTCGAAGCTGTAAAAAATAGGAAAATTGCAGTAGCTCTAATCGAACACACGATGTCTCCAAAACACTAGACTATGTCAGTCAACTTTAAAATTTTGAAAAGGAAATATTTAATTATTATAAACATGTAAAAGACTTAGTACTTAGTGCAAACTAGTCTAATATATTACTGTTTAAATCTTAGTTGTGGGTGAAACGACAGCGATCTCTCTTCTTTTTCTAGCTGGTTCACAATTATAAGAACAGCTGGGGTCAGCAGCCTTGACCGACGGATCGCTAACACTGGCCGAATTCTCTTCGTCCTCGTCCTTCGTCAAATCAATCAGTTCGACGTCTAAAAAAGAAAAAGTCAAATAATTTTTATGCTGGAATTAACATGAACTCAAAAGCATCAACAGTCCCCGCTAGACCAATCTGTTGTAGTATCTCATCTGTTCCATAATGTTGAAAAATAGTTCGGAGATGTCTTCAAAAAAAGTTTGTACACATGTTTTTTACTAACGAACTTCGTCGTTCGTTTAAATAGGATACAGACGACCATAAAAATTCCATTTATACCTATCTTTTCAGATGGTAGGGGTCGCTCACGCTCCATGTAAAAGTAATTTGTCACATCTGCTAAAATAACCGCTACCGATCTACTTACACAGCTATCACCCATACACCTTTTGCAAGGGGTCATTCATGAGGGGTCAGCTTGTTATTTTACCCTGCGAATTACCTACAGTTATAGCCGCTTAGAGAATACGTCTAACCGTATAAAACACACTAAATATCTCGGCGCACCTATGCTAAGTCACTTTCACTGATGTTCAGCTTTATATAAACAAAAGATACGTGGTCTACGTACGTTTGTGATAACATCTGAAACAAAAGTGTTTTGGATGATACTTTTAGAATGATGTAGAAAACACTACAAAATAAACATGACCAATGTCTGCCTGGAATAATACATATATTGTAGCGCAGACTGGATTTGATACTATTTTGTAAATAATCCTCCGCTCCGCACTGCATAAGTAACGGCCGCTATACTATCACATAAGTTGCATTTAAATGTAAAATAAAGAGATCCTAACTTCTTTCTGTTTCTATGTATTAAAAGCATGCCGTTCTCTGCATTTATTGGCTTTATTTAAAGTCAGATATGAAAAGTATGTGTACTTGTAAATACTATACACATGTAGAATTACTATAATTATACATATCATATCCAAATGTCCTCACTTGTAATAATCAAAGATCAAAACATCACGATGCAAGTAATTTTGCTGTTTCACACTAGATAGGAAATCAAACGTTTGTACGCATGCGTGCGTAACGTTACGTGTGTGATCATTTCTGGACCCTTTTGCATGGGAATGTCACAGAGATATGACCGCATCTAATCAGATACAAGATACAAGATGCGTGTGTGTGTGTTACAGTGAGGTTGTAGAAACCTCTATGCACCACATGGATAAACAACCATAATATACCATCTGTGGACAGCGTGACTTTGCAATTATCTTTCGCTCATCCCCTAAAATGACCGGATTGGTATGAGCGCGCAAACAATTTATTTATTGAACGACTCGTTTTATCATTATCAGGGATTTTATATAAAGCATTCTTCATATAGATTAAAGAAACGACTTATACATCCATTTCATTGAACTATGAGTTACATATTGTGTGATATGTTAAAATTATAAAACCAAGTTAAGTTATAAGTTAAAATTGTTTAATCATTCCACTTATACTCATCATTTTTCATACATTGCGCACAGAGAGAGAGGGAGAGAGAGTAAGAGAGAGAGGGGATGGGGAGCGTCTAACAGCAGATGGCTTCTTGGATTGGTAATCTACTGCTTTTCCTACAGTTCCCGGATGTGTGCTCTGTCGTTTTTCAACCACTGAATTTTAGGAGGCGAATTTGTAAAGTGAAATAAAACTAACCGAAAGTTGCCTGACGAATATTACAAACTAAATATTTTGAAAATTAACGTTGTAAGGTGAATATTGATTATGTTATATATACATTAAATATATTGAATTTTAACAACGAAATTGTTTGTGAAATGTTTGTGTTTGAAATATTCACTAAGTAAATATACAATCATGTTAAAATGTAGCTCATAAAAATGCAAGCCACGAAAATACAATGCATTAAAATGCAAGCACTGTTAATTGATATGTATTTTTTTTTCGATTTGTGGAATTCAACAAGCTTTTTATTTCAGATATTTTTGGTAGGATTTTTGTTCCATAGTTACACTTTTTTTCTCATTACTACACACTATATGTAGTACCTATAGAAATAACAGTAAATTGTATTTTTGGATGCAACTTACCAAACCAAAGCAAACACTAATCTTACTCCTATTGTGAGTGCATGTAGTAATTTAATATTAAAATATTTGCAAGTATAATTGAAGTGTAACAAAAATAAAGTGTTACCTTTTTTGGTTTATTTGTAGTAAAATAATCTTTATAATTGTTGTAATGTGTTCCATTATTCAGTGACCTTGAATATATATGGTAGTATAGTTATAAACAAATTGAAATTGTTGTCCAGTACTTGCACAAATGCACATTATTTACAATTATTTTCATATTATGTTCAGATGAACACCAAGCCAAGGAGTGGAAATGGTTAAACACAGAATAACAACAGTATAAACTGTCATTAACAGGAAGCTCATAGTGAGACAGTAGCCTTTTGTTAGTTCCAGAACATCTGTCACGTTTCTCAAGATAAGTGTGAATGCTAATCTTCTCAAGGTTCAGCTGTGCCTTGTTTTTATAAGGTTTCTATAGCACCTATGCATTTGAATAACGCTTGTATGCTAACTAAGATCAAGGCTGGGAAAAGTCCAGTCCAGAGCAAAGTTCCTGTTTTCCATTTGTTTTCACATCTATTTACTCCTCCCTCTTCAAACTTACATACTCTGCTGTGCTGAGATTCAGCCCAGCCCATCCTTACTGTAGACCCACATTCCTGCTCCATTGTCTGTGATTATATTGGCACCAATTTATTGGACAGACTGTAGTGTATATTAGTGCAGCCTTTATTTACACAAAAATCACATTTCAAATTTCACTGTCTTCCAAACAGGAGGAGCCTAGAAGAGTCCAGCAAGCCCCTGCCGAGGACTCAGCTTCAGTCTGGCTACCAAGTGAATTAGCAAGACCATCCCTGTGCAGGACCAGAGGTGGATTGCCAACACATTGTTTCACTCTGGCAAGCTGCGGCCAGATTTGAAGCCTTTGTCTTTTACTTTGTTAGAATGTGTCATGTCTGTGCAAAATTAGTCAATGATATTTTGACCTGTGATATAAGTAATGTTTCACTTCTCCTTTTATTAATATTAGTTTAATGCCTATGCCTTTGAAGGAATTGTTTTTCTGCAGACTATATGTGTGTGCTCAAAAACATGTCTATGTATGGCTAACAGCCGCACACAGATTGTATTATATAAAGGGGGATCTCTTCCCTTCTTATCTGGGGTTGTCAGAATAAACCAAGCATATATCTACTATACTTGTGTTGGTTTTTTCTTCTGCCCCGAGATATCTCTTATGGTTGATGCCTTTTCACTTATGATCAGGATCTCTTACTTCTGCTTTCACAGAGGGTGAATGACTGTAGACTGGGAGGACTATTAGAGACCTCGGTTAACTATTCTTACACTTAACTCTGCAATGAACGTGTAAATAATCAGCAACAATATGCATTTCAGGTATGCCTGTGACATCCGTGTCATTAGGCTGCTTCGGGACCGGACACTGGGCAACAGTCCTGCTAGATTGGTGCGGAAGTTGAAAGAGAACCTTTCTTGGAGAGTGTGCTGACTTTGTTAAAAAAAAATTATTTGACTCGGTTATATTATGTAATGTTCATAAATACCACCAGATTGACATTATTATCATTGTATCATTATTGTCATTGTCGTGCATCATAAATGTCTTACTTTTTGTTACATTAGTAAATTTCAGATCACAAAGAAGCTGGCTGGCCATGGACGGGGGACAGCACTCTGGGTAACCTCTATTGGAAACGAGGTTGGCCAGATAGTGAACAGTGTGCTGTCAGTGCAAGAGGGGCCAGTATTGGACAGGATGGTGTCAGCTCTTATTGACACCCTGGTGGACAGAAGCATCAGTAAGAAGGAGCTGAGCCTTTACTTCCGCAGAAGGACACAAGGTGAGGAGGCCACCATTGGTCTCATTGAGAGGCTGCTGCAGGAGCTGGGGGGAGCAAATGGGAGGGACCTTATGGGTGTGCCACTTCTGGATGAGGTGCGCATGGAGCACATCTGGCGTGTGCAGAAACGCCATGTGAGGTGCGTCCAGGACATGCCAGGTGTACCTCTCTACACTGAGGTAGGCACCACCACAAAGGCGAGGGTCATCCTAACTAGGTATCGTTGTGCCAGAGGGTCCACATCCCTGGAATCCTTCGATTGCCACCTAAACAGGTTTATTCCAGGTTGGCGTCTCACATGTATGACGTTTTAAATATTTTCTGTTATTCATA
This sequence comes from Enteromius unitaeniatus, assembly GCA_032359435.1. Classification (NCBI taxonomy): domain Eukaryota; kingdom Metazoa; phylum Chordata; class Actinopteri; order Cypriniformes; family Cyprinidae; genus Enteromius; species Enteromius unitaeniatus. The sequence goes on along the minus strand of JAUMHI010000037.1, from coordinate 14,440,489 downwards.
TTGAAAGGCTTTTTTTGAAATTTATTTTTCTAGGAACCAGTGCAAATGCACTGAATTTGCAGGTGTACCTGTTGGAGGGCCTGAACAGGTGGAATCAGGACCGGCAGGCTGCATCAGTGACCAGCAAGCCAGCGTCCCTTCTCACCTACTCCGGGGAAATGGCCCACTGTCTCAACATCAACAGCCTGAAGGTGTTTGGTCGGCCTTTTGTGCCATCTTTCAGGCCACCTGCTGAATACACTGGTATGTCATCCCCTTTTCTTCTCTGTCCTTCACCAACCAGCAGGTTAGAAACCTGAAAAAAAAACAAAAGTTTCCTTACTTTTGCTCCTTGACCTGTCATATTTTAACACTTGCACATGTTTTGTTTTTTTCATTTGCCATGTATTATATGCTCTATCTCCTTAGGTGAGAAATATAATTGCTCTTTGGCATAACCTGCTGGAATACGTTAAGCAGAGGGTGGTGTTTGCTGCCACTCACCACCTCCCTGCTCCAGCCCCAGGTGCTCAACTGGTGATGTTGAGGCCAGTGACCAGTGAGCGCCTGTCCTAGTCACTGCTCCACAGGCTCTCAGGGTCAGCCTCTCCTCTGTCGCTCCTGCACCTGTTCCTTTTGCTGCTCCTCCCTCGGCTCAGGCTCCTGCTCCAGTCCGAAAACTGACTCGCAAAGTCCAACGCAACACATGTAAAAAATGCAGTTTAGGACAGTGGAGACTGGGCATAGCCAGTACAAGGGCATTATATGCTGCCCCTCGGTAGAGACTGTACCAAAGGAGCAGTGGTTGGAGGATATTAAAAAAACGAAAAAAAGAAAATAAAAAAGGGGTCTTTGACCTGAAGTTTTATTCATGTGTATAGTTTTTTACTGTTGTTCAAAGAAAATTAAAAGAACATTTTATTAATGTGCATATTTTTTTTTCTTCTTTTTTTTGCACAACAGTCATAGGACGTTTTATTTATGTTTAAAGAATGAACAAGATTTTGAAACGTTTTATTTATGTGTATAGTTTATCTGTTTCTTTGCACTTGCAAATAATGCACAAGGGTATTTTAAAGATTTATTTATGTGTATTGTTCTGTTCCTTCTGTTGTTTTGCACTCTGGCTGTTTACATTTTAAAACAAACGGGCTCCCAAACCTAGCCCGTTTTACCTTTTCAGCAAGGGCTCGGAACTTTGATCCTGGACAGCCAGTGTCCCTGCAGAGTTTTCCTCCGGCCTGATCAAA